>JAPFFP010096901.1:0-20172 GCA_026153255.1 Solanum medicagineum | reverse complement strand
GCAGAGTTTGATGTGACATTTTTTAAAAATAAAAGAGAGAGCATAACACACACACCATGATGAAAGTGAAATAAAAGATAGAGATGTGTTTGTCAAACTAATAATTGATAGTTTAGGTGTGTTTTTCAAACTTTCAATACTTTAGGTGTGAAATTCAAAAAAGTAGTATAAGTTTAGGTGTGTTTTGTATACTTATCTCTAAAAATAATATATATTTTTATTTGAAAATAAAAGAAAATAAAAGATAATTTATTTTTATGTACAAGAAAATAAATCTGGAGTAGATATACAATTGGTTTCAAAATATACACCTAAAAGCTGAATTGTGATGGATCTATATATCATATTATAATCAATTTAAAATTTCCTCACGCATGCATGACTTGATACTAAATTTGTTGGTTTATTTTTCAACTATCGAAAGTTAGTCAATAGTCATTTATACTTTCTCAATAAAAGATATCTTTATAGTTTTGTAAAATACTCCAAAACATTTTCACTAAAGATCACTCGTATAATGTATTATTTCAAATTATTTTGGACAAGATCAAATTAGAACGTCGAATAGGGTTCAAAATCATGCACAAAAATAATTTCAATGAATTTTTTGTGTAAGAAGTTGGATAAATAATTTTTTTGGAACAAAATTATTTAACCAAAAGAAATACACGACATGTCCACGTTGCGTACCTATCCCAACATAGCTGACTTTTATCCTTTCTAAATAAAACACATTCATTGAAAATATTTATAAGGCTATAATAGAAAAAATAACAAGTTATTATATTTATTAATAAGATTTGAAAATATAACAATAATATAATTAAATTGCTTTCTACCTATAATATAATTATTTTTAGTTGGAGTAGTTGAGAGAGAGACTTTCAGGAGGATGATATTTTCACCACTGGATGATGAATTAGTAATACACACAAGGAACCCTTGTCATAATTATGAAATACTTTTTTTTTTTTTGGGTGGTAGTAATTTGGAAATACTTTGAAAATGAAAGTGTGCAAACAATTCAGTCCCCTTCTTTCATGCAAGAGTGTTGGGAAAAAAGTATATTTATTTTTTACTTTTTAAAAAATATTTAGCTACTTTTAACTTCTTGAAAAAGTTCGTATACATCCTATCAAATGGTCTGTCCTTTAATTTTGTGAGACATAAGTTCTATGTTAACGTTACTTGTATAAATCTCTTTATTTCGAGTAAATTATGTGAGACTAATTGAACCACATTAAATATTTGTCTTTTTTATTTTCTTACTCATGATATTTTAAGATTTGTTTTGCTCACTTCTGCATGATCAATTATTTCGATCCTGATACTGATGAATTTAGGCAACTTTGGTGGAACTTTTCTTTGCTTTAGAGGAGAATTCCTTTCTAGTACTAATTACTAATAATCACTTCACTATTTATTTATTTATTGAAAAATAAGCATTTTATTATTCAAGTACAATCACTTCATTCATTTTCGTTGTTCATTATATTAAAAATAAATATTTATTTTTATTATTTTCATTTGTGAGATTTCTCTAGTGATATATTGTTGTTGTCCATCTTTATTTATCTAAGAAAAATCAAGAAATATTTTTAACTATAATCATTTTCATTGTCCAATAGGATCACTTCACCCAACATAAGCTTCTAGTAATGAACTTGGAAATTAATAGGGGTAAGAGGAAGAAGGTTACTTATGTCCAGCCGAGGATTAGATGGGGGAGCCTAACACCTGCTCTTTCTCGGGAGATGGGGGAGAAGTTGAGTAATTTGGGGGTTTGGAGTAGTAGCGGTGAGGTGAACACTATGTGAGATACCATGACTGGTTACATTAAGAAGGTGGCCACTGACGTGCTAGGGTCTCAAGAGGGATCTTTGGTGGACAACAAGGTGATTGGTGGTGGAGTGAAGAAGTTCAAGACAAAGTGAAAGCCAAGAAGAGTGTCTACACGAAGTGGTTGGAATGTCGGGATGAGGATGAACAAATTAGGCTTAAGAATTTTTATAAGGCAGCTAAGATAGAAACAAAGATGGTAGTGACGAGTTCTAAAGTAGTAGCGTTTGAGAGGTTGTATTTTTAGTTAGGGGAAAAAGGCGGGGAAAAGAGATTGTACAGGCTTGTGAAGTTCAGAGAGAGAAAAGTTCGTGATTTAGACCAAGTGAAGTGCATTAAGGATGAGAAGGGTGAGGTGTTGGTGGATGAGTATTCTATTGAGATAAGGTGACAAGCGTACTTTCATAAACTTTTAAATGAAAAAGGGGACAAAGATATTGAGTTGGGTGATTTGGCACACTCCAAGAGTTATCGAGATTTTAGTTATCGTAGGTGTTTTAGAGTTAAGGAAGTTGGACGTGTTGTTATTAGTAGGATGAACAGAGGGAGAGTGATCAGACCTGATAAAATTCCGATGGATTTCTGGAGGAGCATAGGCAAGGAGGGTGTTGAGTGGTTGACTAGGTTGTTCAATGCTATTATGAAAACCGCTAAGATGCCTGATGAATGGAGGAGGAGTACAATGGTTCCATTGTACAAGAACAAGGGGGATATTCAAAGTTATAACAATCACAGGGGTATTGAGTCGTTAAGCCACACTATGAAGGTTTGGGAGAGAGTGATGGAAACAAGGGTGTGGAAAGTAGTGTCTATTTCTGAGAACCAGTTCGAATTCATGCCGGCACGATCAACTACTAAAGCAATCCATCTTGTTCGAAGATTAGTGGAGAAATGTAGGGAGAGAAGGAGGGATCTTCATATGGTGTTTATTAACTTGGAAAAGGCTTATGATAAAGTGTTGAGGGATGTTTTATGGAGATGCCTAGACGCGAAAGGTTTGTCAATGGTGCATATTAGAGTGATAAAGGATATGCATGACGGAGCCAGAACTTGGGTAAGAACGGTGGAAGGAGACTCAGAGTACTTCCCTGTTAAGATGAGACTCTATCAAGGATCTGTATTAAGCCCTTTTCTTTTTGCTTTGGTAATGGATGAGCTGATACGGTCTATCCAAGAGGGGGTACCATTAGTGTATGCTATTTGCAGATGACATAGTACTGATTGATGAGACTCGGGCCAATGTTAATGATAGAATGGAGGTTTAGAGGGAATCTAAAGGGTTCAAATTGAGCGGAACCAAAACATAATACTTGGAGTTAAATTCAGTGTTGCTAGAGATATAATAGACATTGAAGTGAAACTTGCCACTCAATCTTTTCCTAAGAGAGAAAGCTTTAAGTATCTTGGATCCATCATTCAGAGTAGTGGCAACATCGACAATAATGTTACACATCGTATTGGGGAAGCGTAGTTGAAATAGAGGCTTGCCTCAGGACAACTGTATGATAAAAAGATACAAACTAAGCTTAAAGACAAGTTTTACTGAATAGTGGTTAGACCATATTTATTATATGGGGTGGAGTGTTGGCTAATTAAAAATTCACATGCTCAGAAGATGTAGGTTGTGGAGAGGGGATGTTGAGATGGATGTGTGGACATACCAGGAGTGATAGGACTAAGAATGAGATCATCAGGGAGAGGCCAAAGGTGGCCTTTATGGCCGACAAGTGAGGAAAGCGAGACTGCGTTGGTTTGGACATGTGCAGAGAAGGAGTAGTGAGGCTCCTGTTAGGAGGTGCAAAAGGTTGGATTTAGGGGATACGCGGAGGGGTAGAGATTGACCAAATAAGTATTGGGGGGAGGTGATAAGACAAGATATGACAAAACTTCATCTCACCGAAGACATGACATTAGATAGAAAAGGATGGAGGTTGCATATTAGAGTAGAGGGTTAATAGGTTAGTAGGGGTAGGTCGTTAATTGACTTTGTCATATAGTAGTTTAGTTCACATTGTATGGTGTTATTATTAGTCCTATATGTGTTTATTCTTAGTGTATTTACATTGTCTGTATATCGTGTGTTGTCACTTTCCATCTTGATATATTAATTTATTATATTTTACATAATATCGTGTATTTTTCCTTATTAGTCACCTTTTTGTTCTCTTTCTTTTCCTTTCCTTTTTCCATTTCTACTTTACTCTACTTATAGGTTTTTTAGACGAGTGTTCCGAGGAAACAACCTCTCTATCTCTATGAGGCAGTGGTAAGATCTGCGTACATTCTACCCTCTCCAGATCGCACTTGTGGGATTCCACTAGGTATGTTGTTGTTGTTATTGTTGTTGTATTTTTTAATATATTTTTTAAATATTAAATTTATTAGATTTAAAATGTGATATAAATAATTTATCATTTTATTAATTTTTTTAAGGACTGTATCAAAAGTCAAACATGATGTAGATAGGAAAATTTTATTGATCAATCCATATTAAATGTGGATTAAATTTTAAATTCATGATAAATTGACCAAGTAAAATTAATTGTTATGAGGTTGGTAATATTTAAGTTAAAATTATATGACTTAAATAAAGTCCAAATTATATTTGGGCTAGTCTATTGAGTTAACAAGACAAGCTCAACTCATGTTCTTCAAGCCTAAGTTCTTCTAAAATTAATTGAAGACAAAATACCCCCCAAAACCCCTAACTTACGACTATATAAAAGGGTCTTCATAAGACCAAAAAAAAAAAAAGAAGAGAAGAATAGGAACAAGAAGAAGAGAAATACATAAAAAAGTTCTGTTCTTCAGTGGTGATCCGCAAGTCTTCCACATACAAAGGAGTTTTGTCTCCAAGTTGTAAGCCATAAGTTCTCATATTTCTGCGATTGTGATTAAAACTTGGCTCCGCTTTCGTAGTGAAGTTTCAACAAGTATTTCTTCAATTTAAGAAGAAAGCAAAACTTTTGAGTTGATGATCGTGAGGAGAAGAATCAAATGATTATATCTTTTTTTATTTTAGATTTTTATAAAGATTGTAACCTTCGCATAAATTATCGAAATACAAATATTATTGTTTGCCTCTACTTTTCTTCTCTTGATTTGTTATTTTTCAGGAACAAAATTTAGTCGCTTACAAATTGGCATGCCCAGTGGGACAATCTTTACCTCTCATCTATTCTCTTTCAAAAAAAAAATAATTCAAGAACACTGAGACGACTTCCAAAAAAGGTCAACTCGAAATCCGCATCTGCAAAAAAAAAATTATTGGATCCAAATTCTAATCCGTTTAAAGTTACAAGAAAATTATCGATACGGTCATAATGGACATCGACTTTAAATCCAATGTTTTTGAGGATATTTACTCTGCAAATGGCTTGACAATTACCATGAAGCTTGTGGCCCAAATTAGGAGTAAAATCGGAATATTGGGACAACAAGAGCTTCAAGCGCCACCTAAATCATCTCCTGTTTATTATTTGTCTTCTCCAGAAAAAGAGGTATCCTCTCCGTATGTTCTAGAAAAGGGGAAAGACATTGCTGAGGTAGTAGAAAGAGCGTTGGATCTACTAAAAATGTCAAAAGAACGACGTCGTCAGTCTAATGATCTCTTCGTGCATGAAGATGATGATGCCTTAAGCACTAGATCTGCTACGATCTTCTCTCATTTTACTTCTCAATCCAAACTATATCCTAGCGATGTTCCGCACTATTCTTCATCCTCTATGGTAGTTGTGCAAGCGATGGTAATTGAAACTTTCACCATAGATGAATAACTTGCAAATTTGACAAAAGCAGTTTAAAGCCTGTCAAAATACATCAAAGGTCAAGACGCACAAATTACTAAGTTGACAAATATGATAGAGAATATGAAGGAGGGAGACTCCACTCGTTTATGCATGTACGGAGCTTCATGAAACGTAAGAGGAAAGAGCATCTTTCACAAAACAAGAAATAATGGTCAAGGAGTTTCAAGTGTCTGCTGAAGACCTAATTCCCGTTGACCAACTGAAGGACTTCATCTTGGAGACTATCAAAAATAAGTCAGAGCCTATATCAAAATCTCCACTCACATATCTAAAGCCGTATTCTCAAAGAATTGATAACCTAAAGATACATGCTGGCTACCAACCTTCTAAGCTACAATAATTTGACGGCAAGAGAAATTTGAAACAACATGTAGCACACTTTGTCGAAACTTGCAATAATGCTAGAACATATGATGATCATCTTGTTAATCAGTTTGTTTGATCACTCACAGAAATTGCGTTCGACTAGTACATAGATCTTGAACTTGGTTCCATTGATAGTTGGGAGCAGATGGAACAACAACTTCTTAAGCGTTTTATAGCACAAGAAGTGTTGTAAGCATGATAGAGCTTACCAATGCCTGCTAAATGCATAATGAGCAAGTCATTGACTTCATTAATCATTGGAGGAGCTTGAACCTTAACTGCAAAGATCTCCTTAGCGAAACTTCTGGGATTGAAATATGCATCCAAGGTTTACATTGGGATCTTCGCTACATAATGCAAGGCATAAAACCTAAAACATTTGAAGAACTAGCAACTCGTGCTCATGATATGGAATTGAGTATTGCCACAGATAAAGATCAAGGGTTACTCTTTGAGCCTCACGAAGAAAATATACATGATAGTGAGGATGATGGAAACCTTTTATCCAAAATTGAAATTGAAGAGTCTATGTAGGTAGAAATGTTGTTTGACGCACGAGCTTAAACTGCATGTCATGAAGCTCATCAAATTTGAGCTAATTCTTTAGCTTTGAAGCTCCTCAAATTTGAGCTAATTCTTCAAGAGTGAAGCTCATCAAATTCGAGCTAAGTCTTCAAGCTACAAAAGCTCTATAAAATGAGTTAAATCTTTAAGTTATTACTCTTGGTCCACATGATTTTAAATTTGTATGACCAAAAAATAAATTTATTAGGTTTAAAACCTCAAAATAAGTGGTCAAGGCAAATAAAAAAACTCGCATGTTTTGCATTGTGTAAAGTAAATATATTTTATTGCTTCAAAAAATTATAGGAGTATTTATACATCAACAATGATAAGAAAAAAAATTGATATGTTACATATCCTGTACAATAGGAAGAAAAAAATGAGATTGGATGCCAAAAGGTGACTTGCCAACTCATTGTAAATGTCTCTATCAAGTTTGCATCATCTCTTTATCGAACATCTTCACTTCAAATATTCTCATAGATCGACGCAATCATAAACGAGCCTCTATATTTAGCATGGGGCATATTTTGAAGTCTGATTTGTGCAGTTGATGTATCAAGTAGTTGCTATCCAAAATTAGGACAGACTACACAAAAATCTCTTTCCTTTCAAAGCTGAAATCCAAGAGGAAGAGACACAAAGTGTAGTTTATCATCAAAGCCGCAACTACAGAGAAAGAGACACAAAGTGTAGTTTATCATCAAAGTCGCAACTACAGAGAAAGAGGCAGACAATATTGTTCATCACCAAAGCAGTAACTATAGAGAAAAAGGCATACAATGTGGTTCACCGCTAAAGCCGCAACTACAGAGGAAGAAGCACACAATGTTATTCATCACCAAAGCCGCAACTACAGAGAAAGAGACATACAATGTGATTTATTGCTAAAGATGAAACTCCAAAAAAAAAAGGATGCACCAAGTGTGTTTGTCACCACCAAAGCCATAATTGCTTGAAAAGTGCATTAAGTGTGGCTCGTTGACAAAATCGCGACTACAAATCAAGATGCACCAAGTGACTTCTCATCAATTTTGGATTACCCTCATATTGTTTTGGTTTGATATTGAGATTTATTGCAGTCTATTGTTAATCTATACAAAAAACAAATGAAAGGAGTGATGCGTCTTACGGTGCCATAGCACGAAGCTTCAAATCAATATGGTGAAAAGTGTGGCATATGCTCTAGCACATGATGACTATAGTCCTACTGGCTTAAAGATTTTGTATTTTTCTCTCTCCATGTGGATGATAGTAGAAGTCTCAATCACTATGGAAATCAATATGCAACTCTTCGGCGAAACACAAAGAAGTGAATTCATGAATGTCGTCCAAAATCACACCAAAGTTGATTGTGTAGCTAACTTTTCAAAAAATTAATTTTGGTCCTTTGATAAGGAATTTGGCTTTAATATTTGGAGATGTTATAGATATTGAAGTCTATTTTCTATAGAATCAAGTTGTTCGTCATTCGGATGCTCCTACACCTAGATACAGATGTTTTGATGAGACTCCATAAGTTGTAAATAAAAATCAGATCTGGAGAAGCAAAATAAAAAATTGATTCTCGACAATTGAGAATGATTTCGACATTAATCTTTGGATATATTGTAGATTTATGAGCCTAAATTCTGAAAAATTAAACGGATCATGATTTCGTTATTTCTACAACAAGATATGAATTTTCTACCGCAGGTGTGCTGAGCCGAAAAAAAAGTGACAAAAATTAGAAGATAAATATTACCTAATTGGAAATGGGTCTGATCGAGCTTGACGATGCCGCAAATTGACAATTAGCCTCCATGGGAGTATGGATATTTATAGATATCAAAAGTACATAAATTGTTTTCCTACAAATTATGAAAAATTCATAAGTGAAATCAAATCATGGTAAATATTCCTAGGAATCAAATTATGAAAAATTTCATAGGATTCAAGTTATGAAAAATTCCATAGGATTCAAAAATTACATATGGAGTCAAATTACATTGATTATGAAAAATTTCATGGGATCCAAAAATTATGAAAAATCTCCATTGGATTCAAAATTTACATTGGAGTCAAATTATGAAAAATCTCCATTGAATCAAATATGGAAAGTTTTTTAAAAAGAAACTTCCTACGAAAGAAATATATTTGATTCATGAATATTTCAAGTCTTGTCTTTTAAGGTTTGACAAGTCAAGTATCCCTACAAGCCTTGCAGTAGGGGGCATTTGTAGACAGTGAAATTTTATTGATCAATCTATATTAAATGTAGATTAAATCTTAAATTCATGATAAATTAACCAAGTCAAATTTTTGATTAATGAGGCTGGATTAATATTTAAGTTAAAATTATATGACTTAAATAAAGTCCAAATTATTATATTTGGTCAGTCCATTAAGTTGACAAGACAAACCCAATTCATGTTCTTCAAGCCCAAGATCTTCTAAAATTAATTGAAGACCAAAATAACCCCCAAACCCTTAACTTACAACTATATAAAGGGGTCTTTATAAGACCAAAAAAGAAGAGAAGAAAAGGAACAAGAAGATGAGAAATATAGAAAAGTTCTGCTTTTCAGTGGTGATCCGCAAGTCTTCCGCATACAAAGGAATTTTGTCTCCAAGTTGTAAGTCGCAAGTTCTCATATTTGTGCGATTATGATTAAAGCTTGGCTCCGCATTTGTAGTGAAGTTTCAACAAGTATTTCTTCGATTCAAGAACAAAGCAAAGCTCTTGAGTTGATGATCGTGAGGTGATTCCGCATACAAAGGAGTTTTGTCTCCAAGTTGTAAGCCGCAAGTTTTCATATTTCTGCAATTTTGATTAAAGCTTGGTTCCACATTCATAGTGAAGTTTCAACAAGTATTTCTTCGATTCAAGAACAAAGCAAAGCTCTTGAGTTGATGATCGTGAGGAGAAGAATCAGCGGATTATATCTTTTTTTTTATAGATTTTTATAAAGATTGTGACCTTCGCATAAATTATCGAAATACAAATATTGTTATTTGCCTCTATTTTTCTTCTCTTGATTTGTTATTTTTCAGGAATAAAATTTAGTCGCTTACACATGAATAAAATAAAAATGGACGATCTTAATTGGGAGATTTTGCACAAAGATACAAAGAGTTAAATGGCTACCATTCCAGCTGATGATGCGTTGTTTTGGTTAAACTAAGGCTTAACAACGACATTCTAAATTTCCCATCAAATTTTATTTAGACATTTAAATTATAAATTATTTTAATTAAACATATGATAAAGTGTTTATAATAGATGTTTTCAGTTTAATTTATTTTGTGTGTATTTGCAAGCGTCTTTTTGGTAGTTAAATTAATCGCAATTCTATCTAATCACCTCCATTCAGTTCTTCTCCCGCCTACTTTTATCTCTACCAACTTCTGCTATTGTCAATCTCTCACACCTTCAATTCAGTTTCAATTTGTTGATTTGGTTTGCTTTTTTAAAAAAATTCATTTAAAAAAGAATATTTTCACTTTGTTTTGACAACTCCTTAATTGAACTCTTCATATTACATATTTAAAAGTAGAAGATTAAAAATATTTTAAAATATTTTTTACATATTTTTAATTTAAAATTATAAGATTCCAACAAAATTACTAGATTAAAGTTTACATTAAGGCAAAACTAATAAGTTGAAACAAAAGAAGTAATAAAAAGTTGCAACTGTATATACAAAAACTTGCATCACATCATGGATAATGGAAGGGGACTTGTTCTAAAGAAGAAAAAAGTTGTAAATTGTCAATCTTTGAAATCAAGTCAGCAGCTAGCCTAATTAATTGTTAAAAATTTCTTCAACTATAAAGCAAGTTGTTGCACTTAATTATATTCGTGAGGGAATTTATATTGTGCAATTTAATTTTATAATTTTAATAATTTTAAGTTATTCATTTCGAAATATATAATTTGTCATATTCAATAAATTTCTTACTAAAAATTTAACGTTTCAATCAAAGTTATTCGGTTCAACAATTAGTCATATACTGACTTCGTCTTTGATGAGTACCATCACAGAATTTATAATCCTTAGGATGATATTACAAATGAATATTTTTATTTTCTTTACATTTGTTACTTAGTATAAATTTTTTACCTCGTAAGAATTAATAAGGTTACACTCCTGACCCCCTTTGCTTGTGTCTTCCTCGTAAGAATAAATATTTGTTCTTGAATTCAATTGTTTTTCAAAAAATCTTTTTAACTATCGTACAATGTGCAAAGATGGGAGCCAAGGCTTTTAATATATTGTTTTAAGATAAAAATAAAAAGAATTTATAATGATTTCACACTGATCATAAATCTTGAGAAACAATCCACTAATTAATTACTACAAAAACTGATGGCAGCTTTGGATGTAGAATTTTTGGCTTCTTTTACATAAATCTTTTTAAGGAAATCAAGAAACAAGAACTGAAAAGGAATTTGAATGTCCATCCAAAGAAGAGATTGCACCACTTTAATACAAACATTATATTATACCAAATGGGAAGGTTACCTAACATGACAGAGATAGCAAAAACTTGAGAAAATTCTCAACCCTGCTAAAATACAACAACAACAATTAAAAACGTCGTATTATATAAATATTATACTTGCGTGCCCTGGTGAACGAGAAATAAATCATCCCTTTGGAAAATAGAACCAAGGGGGATCCTTTTTTTCTTTCTCGAATTTATTTACAGCCTAGCGGCCTTTTATTGATTACAAATACAACACCCTCATGGAAAAGTAGAAGCAAAGAGGATTTAAAAAGGAAGTATATTGTTTCAGCCTCCTCCTCAAATAACACAAAGTAGGATCCACCCTTCCCCTCCAAATCTGCGTGTCTCCAAAATGCTCGTCCATCTTTGTGAAAATCCAATACAATGCTAGAAAAAGGATAAACACAAGTGGTCTAACGTAGCTTGGTACCAAGAGGGAGATGGTGCTCCCCGTAGAAGGCATCCGAGAAAATTTTCAAGGAATGGAAAAGAACTGAGGTAGTTTTCATAACCACCTGGGTATTTCAACTTGATCTAAAGGATCAAACAATACATGATGAAGGAAATTACTGCGATTCCAGCTATGTTGGGATGTTGTTGATACATGTTGCTCCCGTTGTATTTGAGTTGCAACAAGTTAATGATCAAGTAAAATGTAATAGGTATATCCATAGATAGAACAAGCGTATGGAGACATAGCAGCAAGGGGAGTGCAGCTACTTGTGAGAAGAATGTGAGGTAAAGGGTCAAAAATGGCCTTTGTTTTACACTGATAGCAAAAACTTGACAAAATTTCAACCCTAAATAAATGTGAATAATTTTGTTCTTGCTATTTCAAGTAATTTTACCAAATGCATTAAAAAATAAAAAAACTATTGACCTTATTTATTCAACATCAATCTCCCACTTCTTCCCTAATACTTTTTAGGTGCTCTGCCTATAATTCATCAGCATGAAGAAAAGAACTAAAACGACTATCTCAAACTCTCACCTTATTGGTGAAGGTTTAATATGAAGTTTATATTGAAGTAACTCACACAAATTAGCTAATTAATATATCCTTGTATCCTATCTTTGATTCTTAAGCATGTTGACGAGCATATTGTGTTTTTCTTACTATATAGTAATCGAAACTATATATTTATGCTACAACTTTAGGAATATCCATCTAGACTTATATATCTTAAATGAGTAATTAATTTGCACTTAATTAGTTTAATATAATGTAAAAAAATTAAAAATGAAGTCTAGCTAGCTAGATCAAAAGCAAATCAACTAGAAAAGTACATTATTGGAAAAAACAAAAAGAAACAAGATCGATCCATTATTTATAGGAGCATATTGTATTTTGTTACTATATAGTAAATCAAATTGATACTATAAAAGAATGGACCCACGTCAATATATTGTTAAAGTTATATGCTATAACGACCCATCAAGTCGTTTCAAGAATTAGAGCTTTTTTGGTAAGAAATTTACCTCTAATTCCTTCCTGTGGGTAATAACATTAGATTGCCATATGTATATAATGATAAATTGAATGGAAGGTGCTGGCAGTATTTTACCTCTAATTCCTTCTTGAATTCAGAAACAAATGATAAATATGTTTAGGAGTATGTCCTCATCATATGCATCAAGATTCGTTTACTCTTTCCATTTTTATTTTACAATCATCGAAGATAAATTTTCACCAGCTTTAGGGGTGTTTTAAACAAATTTTTTGACTTTTTATTAAGATCACATGCTCCTATAAGAGTCTGTGACCACTTCCTATGTTATGTGGTAAATTGAAAACATATTTAAGTTCAATGAGTCAATGCAAGTAGATAGATGTTTTTAAGACTATAAGTAATTTAGAGTCAAAACTAATAATTTGTGCTAAGTTCAAGAATGTTTTTATGATTTTTTTTAATTAAATGGAAAAAATCTTCCCATCATCTATTAAAGGAGGAATATAATAATTACTTTTTAAAACAAAAATTATAGACTATCCCGACATGTAGCAATTATCTGTGCAACCCATTGCAAAGTTAATTAGAGCCATCCTTTTCGTCATCAAAGAAGAACAAATCTAAATATTATACCTCTTCAAACTCAAAAACATAGAAGGTGGTCACTAAAATTGGGTAATTTTACATATTTAAAAGACAAAGCACACACCAGAATATAAATAAATAATTTTGTGATAATTATCTAGCAACAATAATATAATTTCCACTTAATAGTAATAATATAATACAAATACTTATAACTAATACTTTATATAAATGTTGTTAAATGCTTCGTAACAATAATTGCAGAAGATGAATATCCTAACACAATCGCTCAAATCCGACCAAAATCGAGAACGGGTAGGTCAATACCATAAATGTTGCAATATCCTCAATCTCAACACCATCACAACCTCAACAACATTCCCATCTCAAAATAAGTATCAATTCGATATCAATAACAAATAATCACCATTTCACATATAATAAATCTCCACAATTTATTCACAAGTCAACATCACAAAAGTTGCAATATCCTCAACATCTCAATACCATCATAACCTCAATAATATTCACATGTCAAAATAAATATCAATTTGATATCAATAATAAATAATTCACTATTTCACTTATAATAAATCTCCACCATTAATTTACAAGTCAATACTATAAGTGTTGCAATCTCCTCACTCTGAATGGCTTGTGGAAAACAATAAGGAAAAATCATATCCACTTTCATAAATGGGCCGAGGTTTCATCTGTTCTATCTAGAAACTGAATTGGGCCTATGGCCCATTTTGCTACTTATAATTACCAGAATTCAATTGGGCCTGAAATTACGTTTACCGTTAAGGATTGTATCATCGGTTTGGACAATTCCTTCTTTTATGACATGATAAGAGCTATTTATGGATCCACATGACGTGTACACATATTGACTTAGCTGATCAGGCTGACTCCATGCTCACATGATGTTTTATGTCGATTGAACTATTAGATTTTCATAATGAACTAAAATATAATGAAATTCATATCCTTATGGTAGTATAAAAATCTCATCTCTGAAGCTTCTGATGTTACGATTATGAATATATTGGTTGTTCTTCTAAGTTTAATATGCATGTTATGTTTATTTCACCATTTTTCATATAGTACTATTCCATATGTATTTATGTCCCTTCTGCAAGGGGAACTTAATCTTTTTATTGATTCATACTCAGTGTACAAAGACATGATCAATTAAGCCACTCGCTAGGTCTCATATCTTCTACTATTAATGAGCCTCCCTTTGTTTCCAAGGCTTCAGTGTACAATTTTTTTTAGCTAGTATTTTATGAAATAATGTGTTTAAGGTACATTGAGGCCCTTATCCCAATAGATAATACTCAATTGTGTTTAGAGGCTTCCTAGATAGATATCGAGGTATGCTTTAATTTGGACCTTCATTTCTTTTGTCATCAATTTCATTAGTGTGACTTAAATATATGAATAGTGCAAGACTTATTTCTTGATATGCTTTTAAACTATGTTTTCACTCATGTCTAATGCATATTATGAATACCCTTAGATCAACAATGACATCACATATCGATTCTACCCAGGATCTAGAATCAACAATGACATCACATATCAATTTTATCCAGGATCTAGACTCAGGATATGATATTTAATTAAATTTTATAAAATAAAACAAACTAAACAATTAAGGAGAGAGAATGTTGAGGTATAAAGAATCTTCAATGACATTTATGTCAGAATCCTATATTACGGGAAATTAAATATGAAAACAATAAAGTTATTATCTTAAATTTTTAAAATGGACTTATTTATAATTAATATCCTCAACCAACTAATATTCTCTTTTTGCTATAAATACAGCTAAATTATCATGGAATTTCACAAGCAATTAAAAAACCTTTTAAACTATTTCTTATCAAACATAATTAGTACGTCATTGTTAGTGTTAGTATGCTTTGATTAATAACAAAATGCAGGAAAGCATAAAAAAGGAAACAATATTCTGGCTAAGATTATCAGGGAGCACTCTGTCAAGCAAAATGTAGTTGGAAATATCAAAGGCACAGTATTGGAAGAAGTCAATCCAATAATAAGCAGAAAAGGAAAACAAATCAATGAAATCTAATTTGAAGCAAATTTAAAAGATTGGTGCAATTAAGAGAATCAATCAAGCAGTATTAAATCTACCAAACCTGGAGCAATCAATCAAGCATGGAAGCACAATCAATGAGATAAATCGAGCGATACGAATCAAGAAGATCAATCATACAAAGGATGAATTTGGAAGATCTATGAGTTGCTGACAAGAAAATCAGTCAAACGGCGATCTGACTTGGCCTTCCTTAGAAGCCTTGCCCTTATCTTTAGAAGAAGGAATACACATTGCCTGATTCCAAGGATCAATTCCATTAGGATGCCATCTCTTCATATAAAAGAAGGCATCCAGAAATCTCAAAGACTCATACAAACCTACTGTCTTTAAGACAATCTTCAAAACTCTTCATCTTTAAGAAATTCAATGTAATCTTTAGTTTTACTGTGGAAAAAAAGAGAGAGAAAAGAAGAAATGTCTGAAAGAAAAGATTGTATCAAAAGAAAAAGAAAATAAGAAAAATATTGAGAGTAGTAGATTAAGTTTTAAATATCTTGTAACCACCACTTTCAAGGCTTGAAGAGATTTGTAATGACCTAGACGTTTTACGACTTCATTGGAGCTTGAAAATTTTTATTTGAAGAGTTTTTGGACCAAGGTGTCACTTCAGGGGAGACCACATGACTTGTGTGAGGTCACACGGTCCGTGTGGCCTCCAGTGGGATGACACTTGGCCTCAAAATTTAGTGTTGGGCCTTGAAGGTGGAGAACTTGGCCAAGGCATGCCACACTAATTGCACCCTCACGGTCCATGTGACACTTCACGAACCGTATAGAGGCATCGTGTGGTGGCCTTGGTTTGAAATCTCACAGTTTTGGGACCAAGTATGGTCACACAACCCCTTACACGGACGCGTGATGTCTAACGGGCCATGAGGCCCTCCGTGGAGCTTCAGAGTGAAAATTTTTCTAAGTATAAATCAGCGTCTCATAACATTCCGTGAAATTTTTCCAATTATAACCTCATGGACACTCACATGGACCATGTGACACCACGTGGCCCGTGAAGGCCCCTGTATAGGTGAACTTTTGCCTAAATTTTTCTAAGTGTTGGGTCATGGCTCCAAACTTTTAAATTTTTGTCTAAGTGTTGGTTCAAGGGCATTCCACACGGACCGTAGAGTGCCACATGAGCCGTGTAGCCTCAAGTGTAGTGGCTACGGGAAATTTTTCTCTCCATTTCATTAATGGCATTTTCATAAATTTAATTTATTCAAATGACTTTTTGGGACTTCCTATGTCACCTTAAGGTTTCCTAATAATCTAATGCCATATTCAAATCATCCAAGTTCATTCTCTCATTCTACACTCACCCAGAAGCTCATCTCAAGAACATTGTGGAATTCAAGCTTGGGGTTCAAAATTATAAACACCATTCTTCTTCAAATTTATTTTGGGATTTCTTCATTGGGTCTAGGTATGTAGGTTTGATCTTTGGTTACTTTCGAACAAGGAGACCCAAATCTTTTCAAGCCCTTTTTATAAATTTTTAGTTACTTTAAATTCGGGTTTTAAATATTATGATTCCTTAAATTCAAGTAATGTATGGGTTGTACTTATTTACTGATTTAAAGTTAATTTAAACTATATTATGATGAATTACATTGGATTTATATGATTATGAACATGCATTGTCCCTTTTTAAAGCTTGTTTATGCATGGATGATCATATTATAATTTTAAATGTGGATTTAATTATGGGTTGATTTCAATTTCATATTATATTGTTGATTTTAGAGTGAATCTAGATTACTCATGCCATTCTCATATCATACATAAGCATATGCATTTCATGAGCATGGATTTATGAAATTATCGATGAGTTAAGTTCACATATGTATATATGAAAATGGTTTCTGTGCATTTAGCTCACATATTGGTTATGACAAGAATGTGATCACATATATGTGTCACGACCCAAGCCTAGGGCCTAGACGTGACACGGCGAATGGGGAACCCGAAGGAACCACCTTCTTTGCCTCAAGTTGAGATCTTTTTAAGTGAACACATATTGAATATTCTTATGATCGGTAAATACATCCACAACACCCCATTCAAATAATGGCGCTAAATCTTTAAAGCAAATACCACGGCGGCTAGTTCAAGATCATGAGTAGGATAGTTCTTTTCATGCACTTTGAGTTGCCTAGAAGCATAGGCTATGACCTTATCATTTTGCATCAAAACGCAACCCAAACCAAACCGAGAAGCATTACAATACACAACAAAACCTTCTAGCCCTTCTGGTAAAGACAATATAGGAACGGATACAAGTCTATATTTTAATGTTTTGAAGCTCTTTTCACATTCATCGGTCCACACAAACTTAACCTTCTTTTGAGTCAATTTGGTCATGAGAGAAGTAATAGAGGAAAACCCATTCACAAACCTCCAATAATAACCCGCTAGGCCCAAGAAGCTCCTAATATCTGATGGAGTCAATGGTCTAGGCTAATTCTTAATCACATCCGTCTTCTTAGGATCCACATTTATACCATTCCCCGACACCATATGACCTAGAAAGATAATCTCCTTCAACCAAAATTCGCACTTCTCATATTTGGCATATAATTTCTTCTCCCTTAACCTTTGAAGCACTACCCTCAAATGACCCACATGCTCCTCCTCACTATGAGAGTAGATCAAAATGTCATCAATGAATACCACAACAAAAGAATCAAGGTAGGGTTTGAAGACCCAATTTATAAGGTCCATGAAGATGGCCACTGCATTGGTCAACCCAAACGACATCGCAATAAACTCATAATGCCCATACCTAGTCCGAAAGATCGTCTTGGGAATATCACACTCCCTCACCCTCACTTGATGATACCCAGGCCGAAGATTAATCTTGCAGAAACAGCTGGCCCCTTGTAATTGGTCAAACAAATCATCAATCCTTGGAAGAGGATACCTATTCTTTATGGTGACCCTATTGGGTTGCCAGTAGTCAATACACATTTTAAGGGACCCATCCTTCTTTTTCACAAACAACACTGATGCACCCCAAGGTGATTGGATAGGCCTACTAAATCTCTTCTCTAACAAATCCTTCAGTTGCTCCATTAACTCCTTCAACTCCGCCGGGGCCATACGGTAAGGGAGAATAGAAATGGGTTGAGTATCGGGAAGGAGATCTATGCCAAAATCTATCTCCCTTTTGGGAGGGACATCGGGAAGGTCATTTGGCAAGACATCAAGAAACTCATTTACAATCGAAACCGACTCTATAGAAGGGACTTTGCACTCCACATCTTTAACCCTCACAAGATGATACAAACACCCCTTAGAGATCAACTTACGGGCTTTAATGCAAGAGATGAACCTACCCTTGAACACCACATTATGACTCTCCCACTCAAGGATGGGTTCATTTGGGAATTGAAACTTAACGCTACGGGTTCTACAATCAATAGAGGCATAGTATGCATACAACCAATCCATCCCAAGAATGACATCAAAATCAACCATATCCAACTCAACAGGATCACAAGGTAATATTTTATGCAAGATGCAAACCGAACAATTTCTATACACCTTCCTAGCAACAATAGATGCACTAATAGGAGTAAACACCTCATAAGACTCATATGCAACAACTCGGACTCAACATGGAGCTTTTTAGCAACAAAAGGGTAATAAAAAAAAGAGTTGCATCCGAATCAATTAAAGCATACACAACAAAGTCAAAGATTTTCAACATACCGGTAACGACGCCGGGGACCTCACCAACCCCTTGCCTTCCATGTAGAGCATAAAATTGATTGTTCCTTGGGGAACCACCTTAAGGACCACCTCTACTCAATGTAACTGCATTTGCACCCTGTCCCTTGCCACAGTTTCTTGGACAATCCACCTTTTTGTGACCAAGCTCCCCACATTCAAAGCATGTATTAGAACCCTTCAAACATGGGCCTCTATGACTCCTTCCAAATCTAGGACACACCTCCATAAGATCCACACCACCCACACCTTGAGGGCTAGGGAAGTCATTGGCAAATCACCTATTAGTAGCATGAGAAGACCCTTGGCCTTAAAGAAATCTAGCACCCTTTTGGAGCTTATCCTCAAAACAGGCCCTCTTGGCCTCATGACCCCTTCTCTTTTTCAACTTTCCTTCCTCCAATTGCTCGGCATAAGTCATCAATCGAGACAAGTCCATATCATTAATTAGCATGGCGGACCGACATTCTTCACTCACTAAGTCAAAACCCCCATCATAAACTTATTCATCCTAGATCTAGGATCGGCCACCAAGTGAGGAGCATACTTTGAAAGTTGATTGAACTTGAGGGCATACACCCTCACACTCATAATACCTTGCTTCAAACTCATGAATTCTACCAACTTAGCTTCCCTAAGCTCAAGAGGAAAGAACCGATTAAGAAAAGATAATTTGAACTCCTCCCAAAGCACCACATTACCATTTTCCTTCTCCCCCTTCCATTGGTCATACCATATTTTGGCTACCCCTTTAAGTTGGCAGGCTGCCAACTCTGCCTTTTCATTCGGCCCAACACCTATGATAGACAAAATTTTGTAGACCTCAACAATGAACTCTTGTAGATCTTCATCCACCTTCAACCCATAGAACGATGGAGGATTCATCCTCATGAAATCTCTTAACCTAGCTCCCAGGGTAGTAGCATGAGGGGCTTGGGCCCTTGGTTGGCCATAACTTGGGCAAGCATAATGAGAGCATCCCGGAGATCACCATTGGTAGGTTGCTCCTCAGAAATTCGGTCCCTTATTCCTCAAGTAATAGGCATGATCTAGTATAACAAAGAACAATCGCTAGGGGGAAAAAACTTGCCATAACTCTATACCACAACTTAGAACATGAAGAAGGGAAACATTTCCTAAAACACTTCATAGCCTCCCATTCATAGTCATGGCGCGCTTCACAACCATGAATAGGACTCTAATCGATGCGGTGTGTTTG
>JAPFFP010096892.1:0-20173 GCA_026153255.1 Solanum medicagineum | reverse complement strand
AAAGTGGAGTTTACAAATAGGTTTACTAGTATGAACTATGTTAAAGCTATGTAAATTTATGACTATTTGCTATGTTGTGAGCTATATATCTTGGATTTATTGTAAGTTTTGATAGGACATTTTGATGTGGATGTCATGGGGGTGTTGCAAGGTGATGATTGACGGTTTTACAATAGATTTTCTTGCATGATTTCATCTCTAAATTGCATGCTCTTTTTCCCCCATTGTACACTCACCAAGTGCTTGATAAAATGTCCGGTTATGGTTTCTTGAGAAATTGAAGGACCAAAGCATAAGATATGATATGAATGATGTTGTAATGATGAAATGAGCTTATATATATGATTATTTCTATATAAAGTGTTGCATTAGACCATACTCAACCGAGTTGGAGGTTTGTACTCATCAACAATGTGAGGGGTTTATAATTCACCACCTAGGATGATTGGGGTGTGACCATCATCAACTGAGTTGGGGGTTTGTACTCATCAACCATGTGATGGGTTTATACTTCACTACCTAGGATGATTGAAGTGTGACCAATATCAACCATGTGAGGGGTTTATACCTCGCCACCTAGGATAATTGGGGTGTGACCATCATCAACCAACCAAGGTTGGAAAGCTAGATTGGTCTCTTCTTCACATATTATATTTTATATGAGCATGATTTACTCAAGCATGTTTTACTTTAGCATCGATCATACATGCCATATTACTATATTATGCCTATTGTCTATAGTTATGCATTTTGATTATGATGCCTATCCCTTGCTGCATTGCTTCTCACATACTTAGTACATTCAAACGTACTAATGCATACTCTTCCCTACATGATATCACCATGTAGGAATCGGTGCCCGAGTTGATCCCCCTCCACCACGTGGCTACGTGGTGCTATTCCAATCTTGTTGGTGAGTCCTCCATTTCAGTGACTCTAGTCTATGTTGCTATTATCTATGTATTAGGACACTATCTTATGTTATATTGACTATTAGGGTGAGCTCGGTAGCTCTTTCTTTTGCCCCGCTCTATCTATGTACTTAGAGGTGTATGTTGGACAAGTGCGTAATTATGATTTGAGTTGTGGCTCCTTGTTTTGGTCATGTTGTTGTTTTGGCAAGCTTTTCCCTTAGCCTCATTGTCCTTGTTTCATACATATGTGTCTTTTGTATGCTTTTGCGACCAAGGATGTGTTATGACAAGTAAAGAGGCTTGATTGGGGTCCCTTTGGGTTCCCCATTTGCGGTGTCACGTCCAGGCCCTAGGCTTGGGTTGTGACAACTAGTTAGATTTTCAAACTACAAACCCCTTGGTATGTTGATGATAATCTCACCGATCCCCCTGTTGTTTGAGGTACAAACCCCTCAACTAGGTTAGTGATGATCTCACCCATCACCTTAGTGTGTGAGGTACAAACCCCTCAACTAGGTTAACGGCAATCTCACCTACCACCCTGGTGTTTGAAATACTAACCCCTCAATTAGGTTACCCGGGCTATTAGTCCCCCCGGATCAGGCATGGTCTAATGCAACACTTTATATAGAATGTATCATATACACAAGCTCTTTCCATTGTCATAACATCATTCATATCATATCTCATGCTTTGCACCTTCAGTTCCTCAAGAAACCATAACCAGACATTTTATCAAACTCTTAGAGGGTGTGCAATTCTAGTGTAAAACAATGCAATTCTAGAGTGAAATCATGCTAGAAAAATCAGTGTAAAGCCATCAAAAGATACTTGTTAACACCCTCAAATAATATACATCAAAACCTTTCATCAATCCTCACCATAGACTGTAGACTCGTAGCTCCAAACACAGTAAAATAGTCACAATTTCATAGAGCCATCACAGTTTGCACTGATTTTCATAATAGATATGACCCATGAATAAATAAATTTCAAATCATGCAATTTTTAAGTAATGTGAGCTTGGGTATCACGGCTGAAAGGAACCCATGAAGAGACCCACATACCTTAGCTTAGAGGTTAACTTGGTGAAGATTGGAGATGTAGACTTGAAGCTTGTAGAAGAACCTTGAAGGAAATCCTTAGTTCCGGGATAAGGGTTTGAGACTTTAATTTAGGAGTGAAAAATATGCCGAAGTGTTTTAGTGAGCATTGGGGAATGTTTAGGATGATATGAGGGAGAAATATGACTAGGTATAGGTAAATACATTTTCCTGAACACTTAGGCCCAAGGCATAAAAGTCGTTGAATGCAGTCAAAAACTGGCAGAACACTAGTACGTGCCAGTGGCGCGAAAAGCTCACTGGAATTTGTCATTTGGAAAATCAAAATTGTTAATCGTTTGTCCTAAAATCAGGCTTAGACCCTTTATCCTCTAATTGTGACCCCATGAACCAGATTCTGAAGTTGGATTTTCCATATTGCACATTGATTTTGAGATATATAGAAATTACGATTCCGGTCACTTCCGAGACACATTTTTGGGCACTTTTTGGAATTGTTTCAATATCTTCCCCCTGGGAACATTCATCCCCAAATGTAAAAGAAACGAACAAGAAAAGAGTGATCATAAACAAATCAGCCCCAAAAGGAATGCAACATTACATTTAATATTTTCAAAATCTCAACTTAAGTGTAAAATCATCATAAATTTGCCAACTTAAACATGAATACATAGGAATGACATAGGGCTGAAACATAAGACTAGAAATCACATAGGGGATCTAGAATTAGTACTTTAGGCTTGAGTGAAGTGGAAAAGATAAGGATACCACTTTTGCATTTCCTCTTCGGCTTCCCATGTAGCACTTTTGACTTGTTGGTTCATCCAAAGGAACTTAACGGATGCCACCTCCTTGTTCCTCAATCTCTTCACTTGCCTATCCAAAATTTGAATCGGAAACTTCTCATAAGCCAAGTTATCTTCAACAACTCCCACAACATCAAGAGGCACAATAGCATTAGGATCACTGACGCATCTCCTCAACATGGATACATTGAACACCGGATGAACTAATTCCATCTCACTAGGCAACATCAAATCGTAAGCTACTTTGCCAACCCTTCTTATGACCTCATAAGGGCCAACATACCTTGGGCTCAACTTGCCCTTCTAACCAGAATGAACCACACCCTTCATGGGTGACACCTTCAAATAAACCCAATCACCAAGTTGGAATTCAAGATCCTTTCTCCTTAAATCGCCATTGGATTTTTGGAGACTTTGGGCCATCATTAACCTTTCTCTAATGATGCTAACCTTCTCAAGAGCCTCCACAACTAGATTAGTCCTAACCAGCTATCTCAAAGTGATCTACAACGTCTACCATAAAGAGCCTTAAATGGAGCCATACTAATGCAAGAATGATAGCAATTGTTGTAGCCAAACTCAATCAATGGATGATCATCCCAACTACCTTAAAGCTCCAACAGATATTCCCTAGGCATATCCCCAAGGGTTTGGATGGTCCTCTCGGCTGGCCATTTGTTTGAGGGAGGAATGTCGTGGAAATCTTAACTCTAGTACCAAGACCTCTTTGGTAAGATCTCCAAAAATATGAAGTGAATTATGCCACACGATCAAATATGATGGACAAAGGAACTCCATGCAACCTTACCAAGTCATGAATGTACAACCTTGCATAATCTTTATCCCCTAAGGTAGTTTTAACCGGTGAAAAATGTGTCAATTTCATCATCCTATCAACCACCACCCATATGGAATCTGAACCTTTCCTAATATTGGGCAACCCAACCAAAAAATCCATATTAGTCACCTCCCACTTCCAAGTAGGAATCTCTGTGTGTTGGGTTAGGCCATCCGGCCTTTGATGTTTGGCTTTGACTTGTTGTAAGTATGGCAACCGGAAACGAATTTGGCAGTGTCCCTCTTCATGCCTCCCCACCAGTACACATCCCTCAAGTCTTTATATATTTTTGTGGAACCAAGGTGGATAGAATAAGAAGAGCTATGGGCCTCATCAAGGATTTTCTCCATCAAACCATCAACACAAGGCACACACAACCTAACTTGGTACATCAGGGCTCCATCTCCCCCTTGGTGAGAAAACCTCCACCTTGCCCTCTTTTACTAAGGCCTTCAATTCTAACAAGGAGGGCTCAAGGTCTTGTTTTTCCATCACCTTGTTAATAAAAGAAAACTTAGAACCATCAACAACAACAACAACACCATTACTAATCTCCTCCAATCAAATCCCAACCTAGCCAACCGATGCACTTCCCTAGCCATTTACCATCAACAAGAGCTAAGCTACCCAAAGACAACCCACTCAAAGCATCCGCCACAACATTGGCCTTACCTCGATGATAATGCACACTCATATCATAGTCTTTAAGAAGTCCTGACAATGTCCTTTGCCTGAAGTTGAGATCTTTTGGGGTGAAGACATATTGGAGGTTCTTATGATCGGTGGACACATGAACATGCACCCCATACAAGTAGTGATGCCATATCTCTAATGCAAACACAACGGCAGCTAACTATAGATCATGGGTAGGGTAGTTCCTTTCATGTACCTTAAGTTGTCTAGAAGCATAAGCTATGACCTTACCATTTTGCATCAACATACAATCCAAACCAACCCGGGAAGCATCACAATACACAATAAATCCCTCAAGCCTATCCGGTATTGACCATATAGGAGCGGACTCAAGCTTGTCTTTCAATGTTTGGAAGCTCCTCTTGCACTCATCAGTCAACACAAACATAACCTTCTTTTGAGTCAATCTTGTCATAGGGGAAGCAATGGAGGAGAACCTATTAACAAACCTTCGATAGTAACCCGCTAGGCCAAAGAAACTCCTAATATCCGACGGGGTCAATGGTCTAGGCCAATTCCTAATCACATCGACTTTCTTAGGATCTACTTTTATACCATCCCCTGGCACTACATGACCCAAGAAATCCACCTCCTTCAATCAAAATTTGCACTTGTCATTTTTAGCATACAATCTCTCCTCCCTTAACCTTTGCAACACAACCCTCAAATGACCCAGATGCTCCTCCCTACGATGTGAGTAGATCAAAATATCATTAATGAAGACCACAACAAAGGAATAAAGGTAAGGTTTGAAGACCCTATTCATTAGGTACATGAAGATAGTTGGTGCATTAGTTAGCCCAAACGACATCACAACAAATTCATAATGCCCATATCTAGTCCGAAAGGCTGTCTTAGGAATATCACACTCCTCACCCTCACTTATGGTACCCAGACCGAAGATCAATCTTAGAGAAGAAGCTAGCCCCTTGCAATCAGTCAAACAAGTCATCAATCCTTGGAAAAGGATACCTATTCTTGATGGTGACCCTATTGAGTTGCCGGTAGTCAATGCACATTCTAAGTGACACATCCTACTTTTTCACAAACAACACCAGAGCACCCCAAGGTGATTGACTAGCTCTAATAAATTCTTTTTCCAAACAAATCTTTCAATTGTTCCTTTAACTCCTTCAACTCCGCCTGAGCCATACGGTAAGGGGGTATGGAGGTAGGTTGAGTGTCGAGAAGGAGATGTATGTCAAAATCTACCTCCATTTTGGAAAGGACACCGGAAGTTTATTCGGGAATACATCAAGAAATTCATTTACAATGGGGACTGACTCGATGGAAGGGACTTTGGACTCCACATCTTTAACCCTCACAAGATGATACAAACAACCCCTAGAAATCAACTTATGGGCTTTAGTGCATGAAATGAATCTACCCTTGACCACCACATCTTGACTTTCCCTCTCAAGGATGGGTTCATTAGGAAATTGAACCTTGACCCTACGGGTTCTACAATCAATAGAATCATAGTAGGCGTGTAGCTAATCCATCCCAAATATGACATCAAAATCTACCATGTCTAATTCAACAGTATCATAAGGTAACTACATAAAATGCAAATAGGACAATTCCTATAAACCTTCCTAGCAACAATAGAGGCACCAATACGAGTAGACACTTCATATGACTCATGCAATAACTCGGGGACAACATGGAACTTCTTAGCAACAAGAGGGGAAACAAAGGAAAGAGTGGCACCTGGATCAATCAAAGCATATACATCAAAGTCAAAGATTGTCAACATACCAGTAATAACATCAAGGACCTCACCAACCCCTTGCCTTCCATGTATAGCAGAAAATTGATTGTGCATTGGGGCACCACCTTGAGGACCATCTCTCCCCAATGGGACCACATTAGCACCTCGGACCTTGCGACAGTTTCTTGGACAATATACCTTCTTGTAACCAAGCTCCCGACATTCATAGCATGCATTAGAACCCTTCAAACATGGGCCTCCATGCTTCTTTTACATTTAGGACACATATCAATAGAAGTCATCCCACCAACACCTTGAGGCCTATGGAAATCATTGGCAAACCCCCTATTAGTAGCATGAGGAGGCCCTTGGCCTTGACAAAATTTAGTACCCTTTAGGAATTTACCCTCAAATCGTGCCTTCTTGGCCTCATAACCCCTTCTCTTCCTCAATTTATCCTTCTCCATTTGTTTGGCATAGGTCATCAACCGAGACAAGTCCATGTCACTAATTAGCATGGCAGATCGGCATTCTTCAGTTACCAAGTCGAAGACCCCCATCACAAACTTATTTATCCTAGATCTAGGATTGGCCACTAAATGGGGAGCATACTTTGAAAGTTGATTAAATTTGAGGGCATACTTCCTCACACTGATAGCACCTTGTTTCAAGTTCATAAACTCTACCAACTTTGCTTCCCTAAGCTCAAGAGGGAAAATTCAATTAAGGACGGCCAATTTGAACTCCTCCCAAAGCACCACATTACCAACCCCCTTCTCACCCTTCCATTACTCATACCAAATTTGGGCTACCCCTTTTAGTTAGTACGTCGTCAACTTCGGCTTATTCGGCCCAACAGCTATGATACTCAAGATTTTGTATATCTCATCAGTGAACTCTTGTGGATCTTCATCCACCTTTGACCCATGGAAAACTGGAGGATTCATCCTCATGAAGTCTGTCACCCTAGCTCCTAGGGTAGTAGCATGAGGGGCTTTGGCCCCTTGTTGGACTTGGCTGGCCACCACTTGGGAAAGCATAGTAAGAGCATCCCGGAGCTCACCATTGGTGGGTTGCTCCTCGGGTGTTTCGGCCCGTCTTTCTCTAGTGTTTGGCATGATTTAGCATAACAAAGGACAACTGTTAGGGGGGAAACTTACAAAAACTCTATAACACGACTTAGAACATGAAGAAGGGAAACATTTCCTAAAACGCCTCATAGCCTCCTATTCATAGTCATCGCACACTTCACAACTATGAATAGGACTCTAATCGACGCGGTGTGTTGGACTCTGAGGATCTATCAACCTAGTGCTCTGACACCAAATTTTTCATGGCCCAAGCCTAGGGCCTAGACTTGATATGGCATATGGGGAACCCGAAGGGACCCCAAGCAAGCATCATAAAGCATCATTACACATCCTTGATCGCGGAAGCAATAATTCAAGCATCAAAAATAATAGAATGGGGAAAACGAGGCTAAGGGAAAAGCTTGCACAATATCATGGTCAAAAATAGAAGCGTTAAACCCATATTATAGATACTTAACATGTCCAATAAGCACCTCTAATACATAGATAAGAGCGGGGCCCAACACAAAGTAACTAGGCTCACCCTTATAGTCAAAATAAACAACAAAGATGAATGTCTCAATACATAATAGAAAAGGCATAGACTAGGTCCCCAAAGTGGAGAACTTACCAACTAGCTTGAATAGCACCAAACTAGCCACGTGGAGGAAGATGATCAACTTGGGCACCGGTTCCTACATAGTGACATCATGTAAGCATAGAGTATGCGTTAATACATTTGAATGTACTAAGTATGTAGGATGAAATGCAACAATAGATAGGCATCATAATCAAAATGCATAATATTAAGCAATAGGTATAATATACAATATGACATGTATGATCAATGCTTAAGTACCACATACTTAAGTAATTCATGCTCATATAGGATATCATATGTGTAGAAGAGACCAAGCTAGCTATTCAAGGTATAAACCCCTTAGTGGTTGTTTAGTATAAACCCCTCACATGGTTGATGGTAATGACACCTTACCAACATGGTGACGAAGTATAAACCACTCGCATGGTTGATGAGTATAAATCGCCAACATGGTTACCCGGGCTCTTGTCCCCCTTTACTAGGTATGGTCTAATGCAACACTTTATATAGAGTGTATCATATACATAAGCTCATTTCATCATCAAATAGTTATTCATATCATATCGCTTTGGACCTTCAACTCCTCAAATAAACCACATTCAGACATTTTGTCAAACACTTAAAGGGTGTGAAGTGGTAGTCTAAAACCATGCAAATTAGAGATAAAATCATGCAAGAAAATCCATTGTAAAACCATCAATCAATACCTTGCAACAACCTCAAGGCATATACATCAAAACCCCTTTTCAAATCTTACTAGATCAAAGATTTATAGCTCAAAACATGGCAAAACAACCACAACTTTTCATTGCTTTAACATAGTGTGCAGTGAATTTCATAATTATCAAAGCTCATTTGTAAATCAACTTTAAATCATGAAATTTATGTAAAAAGGGACTTGGGTATCATGGATGGAAGGAACCCATGAATGAAATCCACATACCTTAGCTTATAGATGAACTTGGTGAAGATTGGAGATAGAGACTTGAAGCTTGAAGGAAATCCTTAGTTCCGGATGAGGGTTTCAAGGCTTGAATTTTGGAGTGAAAATATGGCTGTGTTTTGGGGAGTATTGGGAAATGTTTGGGATGTTATGAGGGTGAAATAAAGCTAAGTATAGGAAAAAACACGTTTGGGGACACTTAAGCCCAAGACCCCAAAGCCTTAGACCGAGATAAAAATCGCTGGCAGCAAAATACACAGGTCCACGACGCGAACCTGTCACGGATGACAAATTGACACATGTCCATGACAGCTGCGTGTTGCGGTGCTATCGCGGACCTCCTTTAGAAATTCAAATTTTAAAAATTTGAAATTGTGATTCAATTGCTCTAAAATCGAGTTTAGACTCTTTTCCCCCTAATTTGGACCTCCTGAAAAAGAATATGATGTTGAATTTTTGAAATAATAAACAGATTTTGACATATATAAAAATTAAAATTTTGGGTATTTCGATGCACGTTTTTGGGCACTTTTTGGGGTCGTTACAACGGTCAAGGTATCAACCCCTCAACAAGGTTAATGGACATCACACCCTCCATCAAAGAGGTCAAGGTATTAACCCCTCAACAAGTATATGGTCAACATGCAACACTATAGATGCTTATCATGAAATTAACACATATACAACATACTTTCGTCCTTAAGAGTTATATATATCATATGCCAAGCTTTAGGCCTTCAACAAATAAAGAATCATAATCTGGACATTTTATCAAATACTTTGTGGGTGTGTAGTGCTAGTATAAAACTATGAAATTTAAAAGTGAAATCATGCAAGTAAATGCAATGCAAAACCATCAATAAATACTTGGTAACACCCTCAAAAAATATACATTAAAACCCTTCATTAACTCTCACATTAGGTCGTAGATTCATAGCTCAAAGCATTCTAAAACAATCACTATTTCATAAATCCTAACATAGTGTGCAGTGAAATTCATAATAAGTAAGACCCATGAGTAAATCAACTTTAAATCATGCAATTTTAGGTAAAAGGAATCTTGGGTACCATGGGTGAAAGGAACTCATGAAAAAAACCCGCATACCTTGACTTTGGAAAGTTTCTTGAAGAAGATTTGAAATGGAGACTTGAAGCTTGAATGAAATCCTTAGATCCAGATGAGTTTTGCGACTCTTGAATCTTGAGGAGGACTTGGGGCTTGACATGGTTTCCTTGAATTCCAATAGGACTTCTTGAAAACCTTGAGAATGGATGGATAATTTGATGAAGATTAGAGAGGATTTTGAGAGGTTTTTGGTTAGTTTTTAGGGCTCAAAACGACTTTACAATGAGGGATTTTCGTGTATATAGGTATAGGGTTATTACCCAATTGCCCTGGAGTAAAAAGAACAATTTTTGAAAATTTTTGAACTAGTCGCGTCAGGTCCGCATCGCGGACCCATTGCAAACAGATACTGTTTTTGTGAAGTTTCACCAAATATTATTTTTCTTGGCACGGAGAAAATATACCTTGTAGATACTCATTTTCCCACGCAATTTTGCCCTCTGAACAAGAATATGAAGTCGAATTTGCGAAATTCTACATGAATTTTGAGATATTAAAAAATTGCATCATAGGGTCTTTCCGAACTATGTGGAGGGTGTTTAAATATTTTTGATTTGAGATATAAGAGAATTACGATTATGGAGGCATTCCTAGGAAAGTTTGGGGCGTTTCAATGAGTAGCACATCAACATTCTTTACCCCTTCAAATGAGCATTTTCCTTTAACAAGAAAGTGTAACATAACATCAAAGGTCTTTATGATCTTGCTTCACCTCTATAGAACTTTTCGTGAATTCATAACAAACTTGGCAGCCCATAATCATGAACATGATATTCGTGACTGGCATAGCTTACAATAAAATCTTTCATCAACATAAGATGCTTCATCATATAATCTTAGTCAAGTTATGGTAGGTTTATGCATAAGGACATAAAAGTCATGAAATTCATGAGTAATATTCATGAATAGGTAAAACATGTTTACTTGAAACTATTCAAAGCAACCCACTATAATCATAATAAAACCCCTAGTTAGGGTACCATCAAAATCATCTCAAAATCAATAAATTTCATAGCATTTCATATTATTCATGGCTTAAAGGTCATAAAATAATTAATAAAATCAAACGTTAATAGGATTTCATTCATATTCAAACCAAGAATTAATAATTTCCAATTCAAATCATGCATAATAATAAAAATGGGAAATACCCATAGTATTTTAAAGTCTTAAAATCAAAGATTTAATTGAAAAGGATTTTGGAAACCATGGTTGAAAGGATCCATGGATGAAGAAACTCATATACCTTAAGGTCTTGAAGAAGATAGAAGAAGCTTGGGAGAATCTTAAAGCTTGGTCCTTAATGAAAGAATCTTGAAACCCTAGAAACTATTGAGAATTTGGGAGAGAAATTTGGAAGAGATTGAGAAGCTTTTAGGTGTTTGGAGAGTGATTTTCGATCCAAAAATTATGGAACCTTTTAGTATTCTCGTATTAAGGGTTCAGGGATGTATCTCAATTGCCTTTACTTAAATCTGAAAAATTTTGGAAATTTTTGTATTGTTGTGAAACGGGATTGCTCTAAGGACTTGTCCCACCGTATTTTATTTTTGCACGAAGTTTAACTTTCTCCTGTTTTGGCCTTGGATTGAGTATCAGTCATTTTTACACTAACATGGGCCCTCTTCACGATGTGAAGAGGTCATGTACCCCTCTAGAAAGTGGAATAACATGCGAAAAATTATTTTTCGATACGGTTAACTTAAAACACAAAGGAGACCTTTTCTCCATACAATTTTACCTCCTGAACAAGAATATGGACTTGGATTTGACAAAAAACAAATGGTTGATATGTCATGCAAGGCATCTACTATAAGAGTATTTGGGAGGTGCTACAATATCTCGTCCTTAAGAACATTCATCCCTGAATGTAATGGAGATACGCTTGAGAGGAGTAACAAAAAAATTTCCAGCCCGAGATAAATGCATCAGTGCAATTTAAACATCAATTTCATGAAATTTCAAATTTATTCATCAAATATCATCAAAACATACTACCATGAGTATGTATACATGCAAACTGATATAAGGGGCTGAAATACAAGATTTAATGTCTTAGACATGATTGACTTATTACCTTACGCTTGAGCAGAGTGGAAAAGATAGGGATGTTGTTTCTTCATGTTCGCTTCTGCTTCCCCTTCCCAAGTAGCATTTTCAACTTGTTGGTTCCTCCAAAGGACCTTAATGGATGCTACATCTTTGTTCCTCAATCTCTTCATTTGCCTATCCAATATAACAATCGAAAATTCTTCATACATCAAGTTTTCCTTAACAACTACAACCTCCAAAGGGACAATGGAGTTTGGGTCACCTACACACTTACTCAACATGGACACATGAAAGACCAGATGAACCATACTCATCTCCATAGGAAACTCAAACTCATAAGAAACCTTAACAACACACCTCAAATTCTATAAGGACCTACATACCTAGGGCTCAATTTCCCTTTCTTGCCAGACCAAACTACACCCTTCATGGGTGATACTTTCAAATACTCCCAATCATCCACCTTGAAAATAAGATCTCTCCTCCTAACATTGGAATAAGACTTTTGTCTACTTTGAGCCATCTTTGATCTCTCCCTTATCAACTTCACATTCCCCAAAGCTTTCGAAACCAAATCCAGACCTGTCAAAGCTATTCCTCCCACTTTAAACCACCCAATCAGAGATCTACAATACCTCCATATTCATTAGGTCCATAAATATGGTCTGCGCATTAGTCAACCCAAAAGACATCCCAACAAACTCATAATGCCCATATCTAGTCCAGAAGGCCATCTTGGAAATGTCACACTCTCTCACCTTCACTTGATGATACCCGGAACAAAGATCAATCTTAGATAAATGGTTAGCCCCTTGCAATTGGTCAAATAAGTCATCAATCCTTGGAATAGGATACCTATTTTTGATGGTGACCCTATTGAGTTGCCTTTAGTCAATACACATCCTAAGGGTCCCATCTTTCTTTTTCACAAACAACACTAGAGCACCCCAAGGTGATTGGCTAAGTCTTACTAGTCCCTTCTCAAACATGTCCCTCAACTGCTCCTTCAACTCCTTCAATTCAGTCGGTGCCATACGGTAAGGGGGAATAAAAATGGGTTAAGTATCAGGGACGTGGTCTATGCCAAAGTCTATTTCCCTTTCGGGAGGAACAACAGAAAGGTCATTTGGGAGGACATCAAGAAAATCATTTACAATCAGAACCGACTATATGAGAAAGACTTTAGACTCCACATCCCTAACCCTCACAAGATGGTAAAGACATGCCTTAGAGATCAACTTATGGCTTTAATGCAAGAGATAAATCTACCCTTGACCGTCACATATTGAATTTCCCACTCAAGGATGGGTTCATTTGGAAATTGGAATTTGACCATATAGGTTCTACAATCTATAGAAGCATAGTAGGCATGTAACCAATCCATCCCAAGAATGACATCAAAATCGACCATGTCTAACTCAAAATGATCACAAGGCAACACTTTATGCAAGATGAAAATAGGATAACTTCTATAAACTTTCCTAGCAAGAATAGATGCACCAATAGGAGTAGGCACTTCATATGACTCATGCGACAACTCGGTGTCAACATGGAACTTTGTAGCAATAAAAAGGCCCAAAGGAAAGAGTGGCACCCAGATCAAACAAAGCATATACATCAAAGTCAAATATTTTCAACATATTAGTAACAACGTCGGGAACCTCACCAACCCCTTGCCTCCCATATAGTGCATAGAACCGATTGTTCCTTGTGACACCACCTTGATGACCACCCCTACCCAATGGAACCGCATTTGCACCTCGGCCCTTGCCAAGGTTTGTTGGAAAATCTATATTCTTGTGACCAAGCTCCCCACATTCAAAGCATGCATAAACCTTTCAAACATGGGCCACTATGACCCCCTCCACATTTAGGACACACATCAATAGGAGCCACACCACCAACGCCTTGAGGCCTAGGGAGGTCATTAGCAAAACCCTTATTAGAAGCATGAGAAGGCCCTCGTCCATGATAGTGCCGGCCACCCCATTGGAACTTACCCTCAAAATGGGCCCTCTTGTCCTCATGACCTCTCCTCTTCCTCAATTTTTCTTCCTTTATTTGCTCTACATATGTCATCAATCAGGAAAAGTCTATGTCACTAATTAGCAAAGTGGACCGACATTCTTCACTTACCAAGTCGGAGACTCCCATAAAAAATTTATTCATTGTTGATCTAGGATCGACCACCAAGTGAGGAGCACACTTTGAAAGTTGACTAGATTTAAGGGCATACTCCCTCACACTCATAGCATCTTGTTTCAAGTTCATAAACTCTACCAACTTTGCTTTCCTAAGCTCAAGAGGAAAAAAATTAAGGAAGGCCAATTTGAATTCCTCCCAAAGCACTACATAGCCATTACCCTTCTCCACTTCCATTGATCATACCAAATTTGGGCTACCCCTTTGAGTTAGTATGCCTCTAACTCCACCTTTTCGCTCAGCCCAACACCCATGATATTCAAGATTTTGTAGACCTCATCAATGAACTCTTGTGGATCTTAATCCACCTTTGATCCATCGAAAATCGTAGAATTCATCCTCATAAAGTCTCTTACCCTAGCTCTGGGGGTTGTAGCATGAGGGGCTTGGGCCCCTTGATTAACTTGGTTGGCCACAACTTGGGCAAGCATAGTAAGAGCATCCCAGAGCTCACCATTGGTAGGTCGCTCATGTGGAGTTCGGGCCCTTCTTCCTCCACTATTAGACATGATCTAGCATAGCAATGAACAATTATTAGGGGGAAAATTCTTATCACAACTCTATAGCATTACTTAGAACATCAAGAAGGGAAACATTTCCTAAAACGCCTCATAGCCGCCTATTCATAGTCATGGTGCGCTTCACATCTATGAATAGAACTCTAGTTGATGCAGTGTGTTAGACTTCCAGGATCTATCAACCGGTGTTCTGATACCAAGTCTGTTGCGACTCAAGATGAGGGCCTAGACGTGACACAGCGAATGGGGAACCAGAAGGAACCCCAAAACAAGCCTCTTGACTTACATATAGACATAAATAATAAGAATAGGGGCAAAGGGATTAAGGGGAAAGCTTGCATCACATCATAGTCAGGAAACAAAGAGTCAAAGCTCATGTCATAGATGCATTGCATGTCTAACAAACACCTCAACTACATAGATAAAAGTGCGGTCCTAGATAAAGCAATCAGGCTCAACCTCATAGTCAAAATAGATCTTAAAGAAACGTGTTTCAATACATAATAAAGAAACATAGATAAACATCCCCAAAATGGAGGACTCAACAGCTAGCTTGAGTAGTACCGAACTAGCCACATGGAGGAAGAGGATGATCAACTTGGGCTCCGGTTCCTACATGGTGATATCATGTAGGCAGGAGTATACGTTAGTATGTTTGAATGTACTAAGCATGTAGGATGTAATGCAACATGAGATACGTATCGTAATCGAAATGCATAACAATAGGAAATAGGCATAATATAACAACATGGCATGTATAACCAATGCTTAAGTAAAACATGCTTAAGTAGTAACTTATATAGGATATCATATGTGTTGAAGAGACCAATTTAGATTTCCAAAGTACAAACCCCTTGGTAGGTTGGTGATGATCTCACTCATCACCCTCGTATGTGAGGTACAAACCCCTCAACTAGGTTAGTGATGATCTCACCCATTACCTTGATGTGTGAGGTACAAATCCCTCAACTAGGTTAGTGGCAATCTCACCTACCACCCATGTGTTTGAGATACTAACCCCTCAACTACGTTACCGGGCTCTTAGTCCCCCCGGATCGGGCATGGTCTAATGCAAAACTTTATATAAAATGTATCATATGCACAAGCTCTTTCCATCAAAGTAACATCATTCATATAATATCTCATGCTTTGGACCTTCAATTCCTCAAGAAACCATAAACGGACATTTTATCAAACACTTAGAGGGTGTGCAATGCTAGTGTAAAACCAAGCAATTAAAGAGTGTAATAATGCTAGAAAAATCAGTGTAAAGCCATCAATAGATTCTTGGTAACACCCGCAAACAATATACATCAAGAACCTTCATCAATCCTTACCATAGACTCTAGATTCATAGCTCCAAACATAGTAAAACAATCACAATTTCATAGACCAATCACAGTGTGCAGTGATTTTCAAAATAGATAAGACCTATAAATAAATCAATTTCAAATCACACTGGGTAAAGAGAGCTTAGGTATCATGAGTGAATTGAACCCATGAAGGAAAACCACATTCCTTAGCTTGGAGTTGAACTTGGTGAAGATTGGAGATTGAGGCTTGAAGTTTGAAGGAGAACCTTGAAGGAAATCCTTAGTTCCGGATGAGGGTTTGAGACTTTAATTTAGAAGTGAAATATATGGCTAAGTGTTTTAATGAGCATTGGGGAATGTTCAGGATCATATGAGGGTGAAATATGGCTAAGTATAGGCAAATACACATTTGGGAACACTTAGGCCTAAGACTTGGAAGTCTTGGACCGAAGTCAAAAACTGGCAAACTTTTAACACTAGTGCGTGCCCTTGGCGTGTCACGCCAAAGGCTGCTCACTAGAATTTGTCATTTGGAAAATTAAAATTGCTAATCATTTTCCCTAAAGTAGGTATTAGACCCGTTTTCCCCTAATTTTAACCCCTTTAACAAGAATATGAAGTCGCGGATTTTGAGATATATGGAAATTAAGATTCTGGGCAATTCCAAGGCACATTTTCGGGCCTAGACGTGACATGGCGAATGGAGAACCTGAAGGAACCCCAAACAAGCCTCTTAAGTTTTCATTACACTTCCTTGGTCACGAAGCATATAAAAGACACATAGAGTAGGAATAGGGGCAATGGGGCTAAGGCAAACTTGCATAAAAATCATAATCAAGAGACAAGAGTCAAAGCTCATAACAGAGATACATAACTTGTACAACAAAAACCTCTAAGTACATAAATGGAGCGGGGGCTAAGACAAATTAACCGAGCTTACCCTTATCATCAAAATAGAACATAAGAAAGTGTCTCAATACATAGATAATAGCAATCTTTTTACTAATGTCCCCAAAGTGCAGGACTCACGAACTAGCTTTGAGTAGAACTGACCTAGCCACTTGGAGGAGGAGGATGATCAACTTGATCACTGGTTCCTACACGGTGATATCATATCGGCAAGAGTATGCGTTCGAATGTACTAAGTATGTGGGATGCAATGCAACAATAAATAGACATCATACTCTAAATGAATACATTAGGCAATAGGCATAATATAACAAAATGACTTGTATGATCAGTGTGTCGGTTAAACATGCTTAAGTAGCTGATGCTCATATCAGATATTATATGTGTAAAAGAGACCAAGATAGAATCCAAACTTTAGTTGGAGGTGCCATTACACCTGGACACCCTGATGACAAGGTACATAGCCCTCACATGGATGGTGTCATTCCCACCTGGACACCCTTGTGGCAAGGTACATACTCCTCACATGGTTAATGCCATTCATACCTAGACACTGTGGCGGCAAGATACATACCCCTCACATGGTTGATGCCATTCACACCTGGACACCCTGGTGGTAAGGTACATAGACCCGGACCAGGTTGGGTCTAATGCAACATATTATATCGCACATATATATATCATGTACATAAGATGATTTCATTATTATATAGTCAATCATATCATATCTCATGCTTTGGACTTTCATTTCCACAAGAAACACTAGCCAGACATTTTATCAAACACTTGGGGGTTGTGTAATGTGGGTAAAAGACCATGCAATTTGCAGAAGAAATCATGCAAGACAATCTACAGTAAAACCATCAATCAATAACTTGCAATACCCCCAAGACATTCACATCAAAACCCCTCATCAAATCCAGTATTACATCCAAGATTTAGAGCTCAAAACATGCTAAAACAAACATGCTAAAACAACCATACATTCATGGACTAAAATCACTGTGCATTAGATTTCTCAATATACAAGACCCACATGTAAAATCAACTTCAAATCATGCAATATTAGTAAAAAGGAGGCTTAGGCACCATGGGTGAAAGGACCAAATGGTTCAAAACCACATACCTTAGCTTTGGAGAAGCTCTTGGTGAAGATTGAAAATGGAGGTGTGAAGCTTGAAGATAATCCATAGCATGGGATGATGGTTTTGACTCTTAAATTTTGGAGTCTTGAATTTTGGTGAGTATTGGGAATGTTTAGGATGATATGTGGGTGAAAATAGACTAAGTATAGGTAATAAAATACATTTGGGAACACTTAGGCCCATGAGCTAAAAGTGTTGGACTGAGAAAACAAAACTATGCAAAATTAACACTGCTCCACGATAGAGGCGAGTCGCAGAGCTGTCGCGGACTGCCTCTACAAATTATTTTTTTAAAATTTAATTTGTGATTCAATTGCTCTAAATTCGGGGTTAGACCCTTTACCCCCAAATTTTGACCCTTTGAACAATAATATGAAGTCATATTTTGATATCGCACACGGATTTTAAGATATATGAAAATTAAAATTCTTGGCATTTCGAGGCGTGTTTTTGGGCACTTTTTGGGGTCATTTCAATATCTCCTCCTTAGATATTTGTCGCAGAATGTAAAGGAGACGTACAAGAAAAGAGTTATTATGAACAAATCAGCCCCAACAAAAATGCAACATAACATGTAAAACACCATTTTCAAATTCTCAACATAAGTGCAAAATCATCCTAAGTTTATCAACTTAAACATGAATGCATATGAATAATATAGGGGCTTAAATTAAGACTTGAAATCACATATGGGACTTACGATTAGTACCTTAGGCTTGAGTGGAGTGGAAAGATAAGGATACTGCTTTTTCATGTCCGCTTCGGCCTCCCACGTAGCACTTTAAACTTGTTGGTTCTTCCAAAGGACCTTAACGGATGTCGCCTCTTTGTTCCTCAATCTCTTCACTTGCCTATCCATGATCTGAACTAGAACCTCCTCATAAGTCAAGTTATCCTCAACAATACCCAAAATATCAAGAGGCACAATGGGATTAGGATCACTGACACATTTTCTCAATAGAAACATGGAATATTGGATGAACCAAATCCATTTCACTAGGCAACTTCAGCTCATAATCTACCTTGCCAACCCTCTTTATCAGCTCTTAATGACCAACATGCCTTGGACTCAACTTTCATTTTTTACCAAAATGGACCAAACCTCATTGGAGGAACTTTCAAATAGACCCAATTACCCACTTAGAATTCTAGGTCTCTTCTTCTTACATCAGCATAGGATTTTTGTTGACTTTGGGCTGTCCTCAACCTTTCCTTAATTATCCTAACCTTCTCAAGAGCATCGATAACAAGATTCGGCCCCAATATAGCCACCTCTCCAACCTCAAACCAACCCACCAGTGATCTACAACGTCTCCCATAAAAAGCCTCAAAAGGGGCCATACCGATGTTAGAGTGATAACTATTGTTGTAGGCAAACTCAATCAATGGAAGATGGTTATCCCAACTTCCTTTAAGCTCCAAAACATAAGCCTTAAGCATATCCTCAGGTGTTTTAATTGTCCTTTCGGCTTGGCTATCCGTTTGAGGGTGGAAGGTCGTACTAAGGTGAACATTGGTACCAAGACCCCTTTGAAAAGACCTCCAAAAGTGCGAAGTAAATTATGCACCCTGATCCAATATAATGGATAAAGGAATCCGTGTAACCTCACTAACTCATGGATTTACAACCATGCATACTCTTCAGCCCTATATGTAGTCCTGACCGATAGAAAGTGAGCCAATTTCATCATACTGTCAACCACCGCTCATATGGAATCAAAACCTTTTCTAGTCTTTTGCAACCCAACCACAAAATCCATATTAATCACCTCCCGTTTCCAAGTAGGAATCTCTATGCCTTTGGTTAGGCCACCCGGCTTCTGATGTTCGGCTTTGACCTATTGATAACTATTGCAACCGAAAACAAATTTAGCAGTGTCCCTCTTCATTCCTCCCCGCCAATACACATCCCTCAAGTCTCTACACATTTTGGTGGAACCGGGGTGGATAGAGTAAGAAGAATTATAGGGCTTATCAAGGATTCTCTCCCTCAAACCATCAACACATGGCAAACACAACCTACCTTGTTATCTAATGGTCCCATCTCCCCCTTGGGATAAAACCTATATTTTGTCCTCTTTAATCAAGGCCTTCAATTCAAGCAAGGAGGAGTCTAGATCTTGTTTTGTCATCACTTCATCAACCAAGGAAGATTTAGAACCATCAACAACAACTACACCATTACCCATATCTTCAAACCTGACCCCCAATCTAGCCAATCTATGCACCTCCCTGGCCATCTCCCTATCACAACCATTCATATTAGCT
>JAPFFP010096882.1:0-20174 GCA_026153255.1 Solanum medicagineum | reverse complement strand
CACATATGACCCCACAAAAATTTTAAATCTTAAGGACTAAACTTTAAAGAAATTTTACATTTGGTCCCAGACTTTTTCAACTTGAACCAATTAAAGACTTACGGGTTCTAACATCATAGATCCTCTATCTCTTTATGTTTTGGGAGGTATGGTCTGATACATTTGACCAAAACTTAAGAAGGATTTCTTAAAGAAGCTTATAGTAACTTTGGCCAACTTTTTTAACATATGAACATTCTGCAATTAAAATATCCCTTAAAAATCAATTAGTATCAAATTATACACTCTTAGGCCCATCTAATAAAGGAAAATCATTTTAAACCTTTCAAAAAGGGCAAGGTGCTACTAAGGCCATTTCTTTAATGCTGAATACGTGCTTAGGGGATTCTTTTGACTTAAAACTTTTAACTTCTTTATATTATCACTCATTTACAATCTTTATTATCCTTAGGTACTGTAAAAAATCATACATGCCTTATATAACATACTATACTATGTATATTAGGGAAGACGAGAACATGCATCCCATAATGGGTCAAGAAAGCTGCTTGGTTACCTTCTGATCTACTAACATGTTATTTTCTAGGATATACCTTTTATCCTTGCAAACCATAAATCAACTCTTGAAAATTATAACTACTAAACTTTGTATAGCTATCACACAACAAAACATACAAATTATACTTCCAAATCATTTAAAATTTAAGTTATTGTAAAAATATAACTGCCAATTTTTTAAAAATGACTCACTTTAACTTGTAAATAGTTGGGGGTACTTCTTCATCTTTTCTTTTTGGCCTCCCATGTTACATTCTTAGTATTGTTGTTTTGCCATAACACACTTTCACAGAAACCACTTTTTTTATTTTGAAGCTTTTTCACTTGTCGATCTAAAATAGCCACTGGTACCTTATCATAAGACAAGTCTTCAATAATGTGGATATTCTTAATGTGAGTAATGCACGAAAGATCTCCAGTACACTTCCACAATATAGATACATGAAATAGTGGATGGACTGCTTCCGATCTGAAGGCAAACAAAGCTTGTACGCCACCTTGTAAATTTCTTAAATGAGTGGATGGACTGCTTCTGATATGAAGGCAAACAAAGCTTGTTGTAAATTTCTTGAATGATCTTACATGACCCTACATACCAAAGATTGAGCTTCTCTTTCTTTCTAAATTGCATGATGCCTTTCATAAATGATACTTCAAAAAAATCCAATCTTCTACATCAAACTCTAAGTCTCGTCATTGAACATCTGTGTAACACTTATGGAGGCTCTGGCTATTTGCTATCGGTCTCTAACAAGTTTCACTTTTCCATTACTTGTTGTACTAAATTAGGGCCTAGTAACTTTGCCTCCCTGACCTCAAACCAACCTATAGGTGACCCACACCTTCGCTTGCATAATTCTTCATGAGGAGCCATCTGAATATACTTGCTTAGAAGCTATTATTATAAGCGAACTCGATAATAGGTAGGTGATCATCCTAAAGTCCTTTAAAGTCCAATACACTAGCTCTGTCACGACCCAAGCCTAGCGCCTAGACGTGACATGGCGCAAGGGGGACCTGAAGGGGCCCTAAGAGCCTCATAAAGCATCATTACATATCCTTGGTCGCGGAAGCAATAAATCAAGCATCAAAGATAAAAGAATGGGGAAACCAAGGCTAAGTGAAAAACTTGCACAATATCATAATCAAGAAACTAGAGTCAAGCTCATTTCATAGACATCAAATAGTCATTCATATCATATCTCACGCTTTGGACCTTGAACTCCTCAAGAAACCACATCTGGACATTTTATCAAACACTTAGAGGGTGTCAAAATGCTAGTGTAAGACCATGAAATATAGAGATGAAATTATACAAGAAAATCCATTGTAAGACCATCAATCAACACCTTACAACACAATTAAGCAATATATATAAAACCCCTTCTCAAATCTTACAATAAATCTAAGATTTATAGCTCAAAACATAGCAAAACAGTCACAACTTTACATAGCTTTAACATAGTACACAGTGAAATTCATCATAAGCAAGAGCCATTTGTAAATCAACTTTAAATAATGCAATTTGAGTAAAAGGAGGCTTGGGTATTATCGTTAAAAGGAACCTATGAGAGAAACCCGCATACCTTAGCTTGAAGATGAACTTGGTGAAGATTGGAGTTGGAGAATTAAAGCTTGAAGAAGAACCTTGAAGGAGAACCTAAGCTTGGGATGAGGGTTTGAGACTTGAGTTTGGGGAGTGAAAATATGATTAAGTATTTGAGTGATTATTGGGAAATGTATAGGATGATATAACGGTGAAATAAGGCTAAGTATAGGTAAAAACACGTTTGGGAAACTTGGGCCCAACACTTAGAAAATTTTGGACAAACTAAAAAAAAATACAATGAAATGGAAATCGTCAGTTAAAAATTTATAATTACTATTCTTTCTCCCTTAAATGGATATTAGACCCTTATGCACATTATTTTGACCCCTGATCACAAATATGAAGTCAAAGTTTTTAAATAACGAATGAATTTTGAGATATATGGAATTTAATATTCCAGGCATTCCAAGGCATGTTTTCAGGAAATTTTTGGGGTCTTTTCAGGCTCGTAATATATCCTCAATGGTGTGAATAGTACACTAATGTCGCCCCAGCTACACCTCCTTTTTGAGGCTAAAGCAAGCATTGTCAAGATATAAAACCTAACCAAGGTTAGGGTCTAACCCAAGGGAATACGGTAGACTTAGAAGAATTCAATGATGCAGTTTGGGGCTATTAACAAACTTATCTCCCCAAAGAGGGGAGGGGGTGTTATAATGACAAGTAAAAAGTAATCCTAATTAACGCAAGAGTTTAAGTAATATAGAGAGAAACTAGGGTATTGTGTTCCCCATGATTCTCTAACTTAGTATCATTGAATAACCTAATTCTTTTCTACTGTCTAGCATACAGGACGATAAGTGAAGTTCACCAAACCTTTTGGTCCAGGGGAGAAGCGAATTTCACTTCATGACTTGGTCCATCCTAATAGTGTTATATTACTAACCCTTACCTATTGTCCCTGTATAAGCTCCACTTGGCCCAGTCGGTTGATTAGACAAGAACACATCAATAGAATTCAGTTAATCAATCTCTTTTCCTATTCATTAGTTCCTTGGTCTAGTCAGTAACACTAGGCAAGTTCTAATGTTGGCCACCACTAGAAAAATGCAAAATGAAGATAATTAATTTATACATGCATGCACATTTTCCAAGAATTATGAATTATCTAGTTTTACCTTGTTAGTTGTTCATGGTTTCAACAACCCTAGTTGTAGATTTAGCTACTCATGATTTGTGTAGATGCAAGACTTATGAATTTAAATAACATAGTAGTGCTCTTACCAAATTGAATGAAGCACAATAAAATCAAAGCTTCAATGAGAATCACAAGATTATAGCTTGAAGATGAAATCAAAGTGTACAAGCGTTTCTTAAACTCTCCAATGTTTTTTGTACTCTATCTTACTATTTTTCTGCTAGCTCTTCAAAACACTTAAGAAAAATAACCTAAAAACCTATTTATAATGTTTAAATATATGTTCTACACAAAATAGGATAATTGGGTTAGTATGACTTATGAGATGCACTACAGGGCCTATTGTATTGAGCTTTCGTACTTCATTGCTTCAAATCTTGACTTGACTTCTACGACACCTCTACTTGGCTCGTAAAAGGTTCTACAACTCGTAGAGGGTTTCATTTGATGAAACGTCAGAAAGTCCTCCTACTCTAATCCTTAGGGCACAAGACTTGATCTTCTACCCGTAAAATGTTTCACGACCCATCTGCATGTTCGTAGTTCAAACTTTAGAAATCTACCCCTCACTAGATTTGTACACGAAACCTCCTTCATGGCTCGTAGAATGCTCTACGGCCCATAAAGGGTCTCATGAATCCTCAAAATAAAAAACTTATGCATATTTTTCCTAAAACCAATGTCAACCTTGAAATTCTACAAAACAAACACAAAAACACATAAAATCCAGTAACATCACAATGAGAACACACAAAATTCCAAGTTTTAAAAATCGAAAGTGTTGTATTTAGACAACATATCAACAACCTTGGCTTAAAAATGTTGACTATCCTCAAGAGACAGACTTAATCTATATAAGTAGTATAGTAACACATATACCTCAACCTAATGACATACATCTTATCCAACTTAAGCATAGATGCCCACACCACTTTTCAAAACACAATCAAATAGCTATTAAGAAAACCAAAACAGACTAACGCATGTGACAATGCAACTAGGACATGTTAGATACTATCAATAAGCCACAATCACTGAATCAACCTAGTGTTAACAATACAATGCAAGTGCCCTCACAGAAAGAAGTCCCATGTCTCACTCTTAATGATGTTTCAATGTATAACCTCGGGACTATACAAGATCACTCACTCTCACAAAAGATTATGCCCTATGCCATATGTTTACCCCTATACTCATGACTAAGACCTTTGACTACTTGGACTAGGATCACTTTAGGATTTTTCAGGGTTGTAATGTAGGCTTAGGGGGCTTTGGTGCGATATTCTGGGAACATAGTGACTAAAAGCCCTCCTTGACATGTGTGTTTCTACACTTTTACACTACCAATAGTGTTAGCTTCATTCCATTCTCCCTATTCTCTTATTTCAAGCTTTTCTAGGTGCTTTCTTTTCACTTTTCAGCTTTTTTGCCTTGTTTTCATAGTTCATTTTTCTTTCTAGCTCATAACTAACGCATCACTTATTTTTCCTCCATCCAGTACACATTTTTATTCTTTTTCCATGTATCACTAACTTTCCCCCTTTTTTGTGTTTTACCTTTATATTAGCCACCCTTAACTTAGGATTTTGGCATGAGTTAAGGTGCACATTATCAAACCTCAAAACTAGGGCCACTTGTTTTGGTAGGCGTCTTCAACTTAGGCTTTTTTCCTCATCCAAGGTGTACAATTTTAAAGGAAGGACCAACGCCGGTTTCTAGATTTTACAACTTATAAGGCTAGATCAATTAGGTTTCTACAAAGAAGAGGTACATGTCAGGCTCAAACATTGATTGTCCTCAATCTACACAATCAATAAAAAATAAAGCATTCGGGTCAAATAACATACCTGGGCGCCTAAGCATCAATTTGTGTCTGAGTTTGGACACTTTCAACTTGCATGGTGGCCTCCTCAATATGTCCGGAGGGGTCAGCAGTCCTCACCCTCTTAAGCTCATGAGCTTGTCGTCTCTCCTTCTCCTAGCTCGAGTGCCTCAAGACAAGCTCGAGCTCCTCTTGCTTTGCCAAACCCACATGTGATCGTATGACATTTGGATCATCATCTGGGCAGGGCCACTTCTTGTGGGAAGGCTGTATGTGCTCCTCACTAGCAAATAAATCCACCATCGGCACCAACAATGTAGTCTTCGGAAGTATCGTGGGTGTTGCCAATGCTGCTGTCATGTCGGCCCAGAGTCACTGGATCTCCATCTATATGGCCATCACATCTTCTGGTACGACCATGATCAGCTCTGATAGACCCTAAGATTGAAGGCAATAATGTGGGTATCTATGGCGGAAAGGTGGTCCTCAATAACAACGACCGTGTATGCTTGCATGTGGCCCTTGGAATTTGTGATGGCCTAACGGACCTAAGGCCTAATCTGCTAAATGAGCTGAGTTGACTATGACTCAGAATGTCACAATCTTTGCCATGGCCTATATAGATACTGTATACATATAAACCATGCCTATGGGTACTATCTGTGATGAAGTGGCCTGTGGTGCAGAAATGGTAGTAGTGGGCCCCCTTTTCTCGTCTATCGCAATCTATGGGGGCCTCTCCTCTGTTGCAGCAGCAACGGTGGTGGTGGTGGAACCTCAGGCGGTGGCACTAGGGTGAACATCTCTAGCATGGCAGAAGGCCAGTGTGAAGCTTTTCAAAGGGATACTGGGTTCTCCTCAGCCGTAATCAGGCTGGCATCCAAAGTAAAATTGACCTCGATTAGTGAGTCATGCTGGTGTAGACTTTCCTATCCCGACTCTAGACAGAGTCTTTAGATCAAGCATGGAAAAGAGATGCAGGTGGACCTCTTTAATGCTGCCTCATGGATCTGCTCGATGATGAGTGAGGCTCAATCTATCTCATAGCCAACTAAGATGCTGGCAATTAGAACTGCACGCTTTGGTGTCAAAGCATTACCTGCAAGTGTTGGCCTGATACGTGATCTGATAATCGCCAACCTAAATTTTGGTGGGGAAATAGAGAGAAACCTTTAGAATAGTATTCAAGTGAGTGGCTACCATACAGGATTTGAAACTTGCTCAACAATCAAATCAGCCACTCATCTCATCAAGCTGGCTCTATGGTCTGCATCCCTGATCAGGCTCAAGTCCCAGTTCTACCCCACTTTGTGGTCAAATTCTTCTGTGGATCTAGGGGTATGGAACTTTGGCCTAAATAACATGCATTGGATGGTGGTCTCCGAGATATCCACTTGCCGGCCTCTCACTTTGGTCTGCGTCAATCTGGGCTCAGAGAGGGGCTTCTTCTCCTTTGGAAGAGTGCCCTAAATAGTGGCTGCATAAGATTCATAGAGCTCTCTCAAATGGTTTGGGAGTACCTCTCAAGCTATTTGGTCAGCCACTGGAGCCCATATTTGATCATAGTGTCCTAGAGACCAGGGACACCATGTAGTTTGGATGAGATAGCCTTGGGATCCTTATAAATGGATTAGGCTAGCTTGGCCTACTTTTAAGTCTGCACATCCTCTGTGTAGATGTCTCGCATGTGCGCGACACACCACCGACTAGTAAGAGCAATTGGTGAAGATGTGATACCCATGGTGTGATAGACGACTCTATCTTCGGCTCATCGTCGGAGCCTGACTTTGAGATGGACTCCTCTATGGACGGAGTCATCTGAATAGAGGTGCTCTTGTCGTGGTTTCCCTCATTAGGCTGGAGAGTATGAATGAGAATAGCCTGGGTCTGCCCAGGCCAGCTCTGGCTGCAGCTCATGTCTGTGGTCCATTAGCATCCGGGTCAGGTCGAATGTTGAGTTCCTCTAGTGATCCACTAATTTTGGGGATCTATTCCTCCCCTGAGGTCTAATCTTTAAGCCTTCTCTGAAAGGCCTTAATTTCCTCACGTCTATCTTTCGGGGCCATAGTACCAAAACATACATATTGACGTACCTTAGTTAGCCCAACAAATCAGAAAATGAAATGCAAAAACATATAAGATTGGTTGTAGAAGAGTCTATGAAAGCACCTCTACGGGCCATAGTTGAAGCTACGATCCCTAAAAGGCTCTTGTAAAATAGTGTTCACAATTTTTTTGTTTACTAGAGTGATACCTACGAGACCATATATGACTTGTAGAAGGTCCTACGAGTCGTAGATGATCCTAGTGTCTGAATTCATGGTAGGCAGGGATCCACGAGACCTTTCTACATTCTGTAAAATGTTTGATGACTCTTAGAAGGTCTCATATGATGGGTACTCAGAAATTTTGGGTTTTTGAAATCTTGTAAGAGGGCCAATTACGACTCGTGGAATGTTCCACGAGTTGTAAAAGCCACTCGTAGACAAGAAAACTCAGTTACCTGGGTCTCTAAGTCCATCAATACAGACCTCATACGTCTTTTTCAACCTATTCTCCCAGCATCGAAGCAATAAGCACAGACCCACATGATTCTTAATACAACAACCAACACCTCAACATGATGATTAACACATATACCCCATCAAAAATTATTAAGAATACTTTCCCAACCCTTCTGACCCCGTTTGAACGAATTAACAATAGAAACACGAACCCCTGCCATTATTTACCGAATATCAAACATATAATCAATTCAATCCAAATGGTAAGTGGTTACAATGGCGTCAACACATCATTCAAAACACAACAAGGCAATTACACCAAATTCCAGTCCTAAACACATATTCTAGCATGGGTAACCATAATTCAATTATCAAATACATCAATATGCATACGTGGGTTTGCGTCTAACAAACCATACCCGACAAAAATTTTTCAACCTAACCCTACAATAATTGGCAAATCAATTGTATTGGAATGACCAAAAACTTACCAAATTGAGTGATTAGATTATAGAAATTGAAGGAGGCGATAAGACACTAGAAGCCCTAGGTTACCAAAAAATCATACAGGAAATTGGTTGTGGTGTTGCCGTCGGTGGTCGAAATGTTTTGGGGTGGGGGTTGACCTGGTATTTTTCATAAATTAGCGCTCAAACAGAGTCAAAATATTTTCACCCCAATATTTATAATTTGACCAGGTTAGTTAAAAACTGATGGGCTTAGGCTCTATGAATCCCCAATTATGGGTCGTAGAGTGCTTCATGACCCATAAATTATGTTTTGTAGAATATCAAAACCCTTGTTTAAGGACTAGGTTTCACAGACCAGTCTACTAGAAGTAAATTGAGGTACGACTTATAGAGTTGATCGTAGAGACCTCGATACTTAGTCAAAAACTCAAAAAAGTTACTGGCATCCACGAGCCTCATTCACTACCCATAGTTTTTTCTACAGGCCGTAAAGTTGGCTCGTCGACTTGAGTGCATAATGTTTTGCTCACTGGAAGTCTCTATGAGTTGGTGTATGAATCGTAAAGTGCTATACAGCTCATAGAACCAGTCATAGAGGCACTTCTTGCCCTTTTTAGCCATGAATAGCTTACTTAGCCATATAGTTGCACATTCACAGAGCACACTTTTACTGTATATGCCACCAGCTCGATGTATAGGATTGCAACCTAAATACAAGATAATAAACTATCTGTAAGTCCAAGAACTAAAAATAAAGTTACAATTACAACTGTAACATCAGAAACATTGGGTTGCCTCCCAAGTAGCACCAGATTTATTATCGCGGCATGAGTTGGACAAATTTGTTACTCAGACTTCACCAACTATCCAAACCTTATTCTTCATATCATTTGTCTACTTCATAGACTGAGAAATATTGGAAGACAACTTCTTTATCATTCAATCTAAACATGAGTTGATCGGCTTCCATATATGCTAGTGCTCGACCAATGGCTAGGAATGGTCTTCCCAAGATGATTGGGACATCAAAGTCGACTTTGTAATCTAGGATCACAAAGTTTGCAGGGAATATGAACTTCTCAACCTTAACAAGCACATCATACAGTATCACCACAGGCTTCTTCACCATATCATCATCCATCAACAACCGCATGCTCGTCGAAGTAGTGGCTCCCAATCCTAGCTTCTTGAATACTACAAGGTGCATTAGATTAATGCTGGCACTTAGATCACACAATGACCTTGCAAACTCCACATCTCCAATCGTGCACTGTATGGTAAAATGACCGAGATATTCTATCTTTTAAACCAAGGACCTCGTAGCAATTGCACCGCAATGTTGAAGCTCTTCGGAGAGACTCTTAAGTCATAGTGTGCTTCTTCGTAACCAAGTACTTCATGTACTTTGCATATCCTGGCATCTTGTTTAAGACCTCGATGAGTGGGATATTGATGGAGATTTGTTTCAGCATGGAGAGAAAGTGCTTGAACTTTCCCTCCTCCTCCTCCTCCTCCTCTTTTTTATTTCTCTAAGAGAAAATAGAAGGATCCCTAGGAATGGGCTTCAGCTTCTGTGGTGTATCTGCAGATTCACTCACCTCAACTTTGCTACAATCATTTTCTGTATCCTTATATTTGACTGAAACTATCTCCTCTCGAACATCATCCTCATAAACTTTCATTGGAGGATCAATGGTACACTTGCCACCACAAGCAGTAACCACCATGCACTACCCTTTATTCTTGGGATTCTAAACTGTGTTGCTAGGTAGTGTACCTCTCTGATGCTAGTTGAATTGAGTTGACACCTTACCAAACTATTGCTCAAGTTGTTTGATGGAAACAGATTGAGACTTGATTATCTGATTTATACTAGAGACTTTATATTTCTTCCCCCTTAGAGTCTCATCCTATGTCTTAGCTTTCTTCAACAGGGGTCAAACATCTTGTCAACTCTATAACTACTAGCAGCGGTTTCGTGGTTGTGTGGTGACACATAAGGACCATTTCTGTAACCATCTCTACGGACCCAATTTACATCTCTATCTTGGCCCCGATTCCTGTCATAGTACACACTACGGTTTTATTTGAAATCTCCATCTCGATTGAAGTTCCAACCTTGGTTTCCTTGAACTTGGCACTAGTAGTCCTGATTGGACCCTTAGGCGTTGTCCCGGAAAGCTCTGGTATGATCGACAATAAAATAATTGTCCTTCTCATAGTAGGGATCATCATATATGGGTGCTCCGGGGCTGATGAACCTCTGTGTTGACTTATTCTTGATTTTGCTTCATCATCACCTTCAAGCCTTTACGGATTCGAGCAAGGTCATAATCTATTCATTTATTTTAGCTTGCTCTAAACGAATACTAATAGTGCACAAAATTTTGGTAGATGTGCTATCTCTCTGCCCCCATGCACGATTGGTCTTGACCACTCTCTCCATCCTTTCAATAATCTTTGCAAAAGGCTAATCTAAGAACATGCCTCCCATAATGGTATCTATATAGGCTTGACTAATTTCATCAAGAGCATGATAGAACATCTCCACCAAGCCATCATCAACAAGTTTCTTGTCTGGGACACTCCTCATGGATGTAATAAACCACTCCTATGTAGTACTGATTGAGCGACCAGGAAGTTCGTCACAGCCCAAACCTAGGGCCTAGGCGTGGCACGACACAAGGGGAACCCGAAGGGACCCCAAGCAAGCCTCTTAAAATACCATTACACATCCTTAGTTGCGGAAACAATAAATCAAGCATCAAGAGATAATAAAGAGGGGCAACTAGAGTTAAGGGAAAACACTTTTATATCATAAACATCAAGAACAATAGAGTCAAGGATCTTAGCATAGATACATAGCATGTCCAACAAACACCTCTAATACATAGTAAGAGCGGGGGCCAAGACAAAGCAACCAGGCTCACCCTCATAGTCAAAATTAAACATAAGGAAGAATGTCTTAATACATAATAAGAGCAACATAGACTAAGGTCCCCAAATTGGAGGGCTCACCACAAGCTTGAGTAGTACTGATCTAGCCACGTGGAGAAGGATGATCAACTTGGGCACCAGTTCCTACATGGTGATATCACATAGGCAAAAGTATGTGTCCATACGTTTGACTGTACTAAGCATGTAGGATGCAATGCAACAAGAATTAAGCATCAAAGTAAAAATTCATACAAAAGGCAATTAACATAATATAACAATATGGCATGTGTGACCAATACATAAGTAAAACATGCTTAAGTAACTAATGCTCATATAGGATATCATATGTGTATAAGAGAACAGGCTAGATTTCCAAAGTACAAACCCCTTAGTAGGTTAGTGATGATACTGCCCCATCACCAGGTGGAGAAGTACAAACCCTTCACTAGGTTGGTAATGATTCCTCCCTATCACCCCGGTGGAGAAGTACTAGGTTGATGAGTACAAACCCCCATCTAGGTTAGTGATGATGCCGCCCCATCACTAGGTGGAGAAGTACAAACCCTTTACTAGGTTGATAAGTACAGACCCCCATCTAGGTTATCCAGGTTCTTAGTCGCCTCCGAATGGGCATGGTTGAATACAACACTTTATATAGAATTTATCATATACATAAGCTCATTTCATCATCATATAGTCAATCATATCATATCTCATGCTTGTGATCTTCAATTCCTCAAGTACCCACATCTAGACATTTAATCAAATGCTTAGAGGGTGTGTAATGCTAGTATAAAACCATGAAATATAGAGATGAAATCATGCAGTAAAATCCATTATAAGACCATCAATCAACACCTTGCAAAACGCTCAAGAAATATACATCAAAATGCCTCCTCAAATCTTAGAATAGATCAAAGATTTATAGCTCAAAACAGTCACAATTTCACATAGCTTTAACATAGTGTGCAGTGAATTTCATAATAAGCAAGATCCATTTTTAAATCAACTTCAAGTCATCCAATTTGAGTAAATGAAGGTTAGGGTATCATGGGTGGAAGGAGTCCATTAAAGAAACCCACATACCTTAGCTAAGAGATGACCTTGGTGAAGATTGGAGATGGAGACTTGAAGCTTGAAGAAGAATCTTAAAGGAGAACCTTAGCTTTGGGATGAGGGTTTGGGACTTGAATATGGGAGTGAAAATATGGCTATGTGTTGAGTGAGTATTAGAGAATGTTTAGGATAATATGAAGGTGAAATAAAGCTAAGTATAGGTAAAAACATGGTTGGGAACAGTTAGGCTCAACACTGCAAGACCTTGGATCGAGATAGAAATCACCGGTGACAAAATACACAGGTTCATGCGTGGACCTATCGCGGAGGCAAAATCAACACATTTCCGTGACAGGTGCGCGTCGCGGTGCTGTCACGGATCATCTCTGGAAATTTAAATTTTAGAAATTTGAAATTGTGATTCGAGTGCTCTAAAATCGGGGTTAGACCTTTCTCCCCCTAATTTTGACCACTTGAACAAGAATATGAAGTTAGATTTTCGACATGGCTCATGAAGAAATATGGAATTTAAAATTCCAGGCATTCCAAGGCACATTTTTGAGCACTTTTTTGGGTCATTTCAATATCTCCCCCTTGGGAACATTCACCCCGAATGTAAAAGAGATGTACAAGACAAGAGTAATCAAGAACAAAATAAGTCCCAACAAGAATGCAACATTACATTTAAACACCGTTTTGAAAACCTCAACATAAGTGTAAAATCATCATAAATTTATCAACTTAAACATGAATGCATATGAATGACATAGGGGATGAAACATAAGACTTGAATTCACATAGGGGACTTTAGGCTTGAGTGGAGTGGAAAAGATAAGGATACTGCTTTTGCATGTCCTCTTTGGCCTCCCAAGTAGCACTTTCGATTTGTTAATCTCTCTAAAGCACCTTAATGGATACCACCTCCTTGTTCCTCAATCTCTTCACTTGTCTATCCAAGATCTGAACCGGAACCTCCTCATATGTCAAGTTATCATCAACAATTCCCACAACATCAAGAGGCATAATAGCATTAGGATCACCAACACATTTTCTCAACATAGAGACATGGAACACCAGATGAACAAAATTCATTTAACTAGGCAACTTCAATTTATGAGCTACCTTGTGACTGGTGTTCACGCTCCAATAAGAAAGCGATCGTTGTCAGCAATTAATGTAACCAAAGGGAGGATTGAATCGACACGGAATACATGGTTTGACTATGAGAATTCACTACCAATCATTTCTAGTATCTATAACTAAAAGCTCTAAATTGGGGGGTTTGCGATTCAAGAACAAAGTAAAATAAGCACCATACTATGATGCGGGAAAACACTCTATTTTAGGGACAACTTGGGAATTGTGTTCCCCATGGTTCGTTGACTTGATTAACCTAGATAAAATAACTACAATTAGAGATTCACATGCAGGACGATAACTTAGGTTCTTCCAGCCCTCTTGTGAAGGTGAAGGTCGAATTACACCATGGCGCTTAGTCGGTAACCATGAGTGCCAATTAACGTTACCTATTGTCCCAGTCAACCTCCACTTGGTCAGGTTTTGTTAGTTAGACGAGAATACATAAATCGAATTCTGTCATTTATTTCTCTTTTCCTATTTGTCACTAGCTTAGTCGGGATCGTGATAGTAGGCGGAGTTTCATGTTGGCCACCACTAATCATAGAAATGCACTAACCTAGGTCATCTCAAGTGAAATACCAATTGTTCCCACAACCCCAAGTTGTGGGCGCTTAGCTACTCATGGCTAAGGCATAACCAATAAAAGTGCAAATATACAACATGATTGAGAATTTTACCCAAAGCAATGAAGGTTGAAGACACCACCAATTGCAAACCAAAAGCTTGATAGATTGATAATAAGTACAAAGCAGATTGTCAATCCCCAAAATTGGGTTTTCTAGTAGAAAGTGATAAGCTAAGCAAAAACCCTAAAAGTTATCTTGAGAGTATCTTCAAACATGATGGTTTCTTCTCAATTTTGATTCTCCTCAATAAAACCCTAACTTAAACTATTTATAGTGTTACGAATTAACCTTAAAAATTATATAGAAAAGATAGTTGGCAACTGGTATGCCTCGCAGGTACAACTCGTAGGGTGTCCTACGAGTCGTAATCGGTGTCTCGTATCATGTTCTTGGCATCTTGGATCAACTGGTATGACCCACTGTTACTAGTCATAGCCGAAGCTACGACTTGTATGCTCCTCTCGTAGTCTAGGCCTTCAGTTGTTGTTCCAAAGTTTAGGCTCTCTGATTCCTTCTACGAGTACACCTATACGAGTCGTAGTGAGATCTATGACTCATAGGGTGCCCTGGTAAGGTTGACCTCCACTTAGCAGATTTTAGATTTTTGGTCTCTATTTCTTACTATGATAGTACCCTACGACTCATAGCTTGGGCTACGACTCGTAGGTGAACTCGTATGTAGTATGCTTCAGCAAAATGTGCAAGTTTTCTCCAAAGTTGTGCAAACCTAACTTTTCAGCAAGAACAACACAAAAACATATAAAAACCATAAAAGTCACATTAAGAATCACAAAATTCCTTGTTTTAGGTATCAAATGTGTTGTATTTTTACAACACGTGAACACCATCAACTTAGAATTGTTGTTTGTCCTCAAGCGATGACTCAATCTATGTAGACAATGAGAAATACATGGCAACTATAACAATGGAATATACATCTTTCACTCTAATCCAGGTACCCAACTATCATTTTCAAAACCAAGGTTGTAAAGCTACTAAGCACAACAAAAACATGGTGACGAATCTGGTAACCCAACTATGATAAGCTAAGGATCATCAACCATCCACATTCATTGATGTAGCCATATGCTAATCAAGTAGTGCAAATGCCCTCATAGAAAAGAAGTCCCTCTTACTCACTCAAGAGTCATTTAGAATTTAGGGACTGAGAAAGCATTCTCACTCTCATAATTGAAATTCATGCACAATGAATAACACCATGGGCTTGCCTTTATACTCATCTTTTGGCTTGGTGACAAAGTGGATTTAGATCAGTTTAGGACTTATGGGCTTGTAACACAGGTTCAGGGGGCTTTGGTGTGGCATCTTAGGCAACTAGTGACTCAAAGCTATCCTGGAACCATGTTTTCCAACACTTTTTGCTTACATAACCAACCTTTTCATTACATCCACCCTTATCTCCTATTTCAACCTTTTCTTGAGTGTTTTCATTCTATTTTCAGCTTTGCCTTATTTCTGAACTCAATTCTTGCAACTTTTTCTCAACTCAAGGCACTGTTATTTTCTTTTCTTCACTCGGTTCATGACTTTTCATTTGTTTCATTATTTTCCAACTAACTACCTCATTGTTATTACTTTACCACAATAAGGGCCACCCTCAACTTAGGCTTTTGGCCTAAGGTGAAGTAGACGATATCTATTCCCCAAACCAGGGCCACAATTTGTAACCACCCTTAACTTAGGCTTTTATCCTCAATTAAGGTTCACATGTTCAGGGATAGACCAGAACCAATATCAAGGTATTTTATCAAACAAGGTTAAGTTAGTAAGGTGTTATGAAAGAATGAGTACATGAGAGGCTCAAAAGTTTGGAAAAAGGGATTCACTCACTCATTTGGTAGGTCACTTAGGCTAAAAGTGGGTTCACTCAAAGAACAAAAGCCTAAGTTCCTTTCCAAATCAACCACATCACAGTACCAATGTTAGAGTACTAAGGCAAGTTTTGAGTCCATACAAGATGCATGAATACAGTAAAATAAGTTCACAACATACATGGCATTACACCCCTGATCAAGTATAGATTCACAGGTCATGCTTTGAGCCTCAACTTACCTTTACATTATCAGAACAAACATCACCAGATCATCAAAATGTATGAATGCATCAATAATCACAACCTCAAAAAATTTGAGGGTACCAAATTTTTCAAATCAGTCAAAAAGCATTTAAAGAATATGTATATGCCAACAAATAACACTACTATGAATTTACACATTATGTACACTACCTAAGCATGCTAGTTCAACAGAAAATTAAACATCCACAAGGAAAACGAATTACGGCAAGAAAACCTTGGGATAAAAGTTAGGGAAAGTTATGGACTCACGGCTATTTAGACTTCACCTTAATCCATAACATCCCACATCCTACCAAAATAGAATACTTTGTCCTCAAAGTAAAGACAAGAATGAAAACCAAACATGATAATATACACACAGACACACATACATTAAAAATTAAAAATTAATATCCAAAGTATAAGTAAAACAACATCCAACAGAAAAATATTTAAAAAATCAAAAAACAAACATAAGAAAAAGATCGTCTAACAACAAAACAAAGTAACCATAATGACAAAAGAAGAACTGGGGTCAAAAAGGAGTCAAACATCATGGTGCATCAAGCATCGGTCTCTGCCTGGATCACCATCTCCTCCTCAGCAATCTGGGTCGTAGCTATATGTGAACTACCCTCTGTATATGAATGTTACTGCTCCCTATCTCTCTGTATGGCGGCCAACAGGATCAACTCCTGCACCACCTCCTCTGGTATCGGCTCCTCTACTGGGATGCACTCTTCAGGTCGAAGCCTCTTCTGGGTCATCTCTTGAACATTTGTCTTAAGGGGCCTCTTCCCATGAGCATGCGGGCGATCAACTAGCTAGTCAAACACCTCGTCACCCGCCGATGCTACCTCTGGCACTGCAACAGGGACTAGTAATATCTATAATAGGTCGGCATTAAACTTGGCCAACTCCTCGGTTACCGCACTCGTGTCAGCAGGTCTAGTGCCCTCAAGTCTCCTCTGGACTCTCGTCTCAAATGCATAGAATCAGGGATTTACCGCTCTGACTTGCTCATCTACCAATATACGGGTGAATGCCTTCATCCTTAGAGTGCCTCACGGTCTGGCTAACCTAAGGTATGACCTGTCCCGCTAAAGCTTGAAGCCTGGACATGTCGTAGCCACCCTGCACAATAGTGCTTGGAAAGTAACAATAGAGATAATAGAATCAACCTCTAATATAGATGCTGCTAGTGCTGGCATCCTGGAGGATGGTGTGGACTTGATCTCAACAGCTGGCGAGGGCACTGCAAAAACTGAAGTAGTGCCTGCAGCAGCTGGAGGTACACCTTGAGTTTGAGGCTCTACCCGAAATGGCTAGAGGAACTGCTCTTTGTAGAGTTACTAGGTTTTTGTCATCCTTGATTAGATCGGTGTCCATTATATGCACAACCTCTACATGAGGGTCCAGGTGTAGAGAGACCTGGACACCAGCTTCCTTGCATAATATATGTATCAGGATGGGGAATGGCAATGCTTGCTGGGTGCGAACTGCCGATTCGTGAATCTGCTCTGCCATAACACGAGCGCAGTCAATTTCGTACCCTACTAAGATACTAGCGAACAACACGACCCTCTCTAATGTGATCACATTATAAGTGAATGTGGGTCTGATGCTCCAACGAATGATAGACCACCAAAAATTTGCCCTAACCGAGAGGTCGACCTTCAGAATACTTCAGTGTGGTTTGTAGTCCATGTTGGCTCAACACCTTCCTTGAAAATTTGGCTTGCTATCTACCTAAGAAGATTTGTTCTTAGGCCAGCATCCCATACTCCTCGGTGGAGTATGGCACTCTATAATTTGGCCCAAACTGTACTTCCAAATGGTTTCCCCTGAGATATCCACACGTCACCTCTGACCAAGACTTCACTCAATCATGGCTGTTCAATGGGCTTCTTGTGCCTTGGAAGATTGCTATATAAAGTAGCATAGTAAAAGGCATAGAATTCTCGGACCAGGTAAGGGTAATACTTTCTCAACATTTGTGATAGCCATCCTAGTCCATGGCGCTCAATTTTAGCTTCTAGCCCTGGTGCACTGCTTAGCCCTGAGTCTTTTAACCTTTCCTCTTCATGAAACCTCCGCACCGGCCTCCCTTGACTTTTTGGTTCTAGTCCCTTTTCATAGATTACTCTCATGCCTGGAACACACCATCTTGTGATTTGGGGTTTTATAGAGGTGATAGTGTAAGTCGAAATGGCTGTTGTGGAGCTTTCTTCTTTGGTTGAATTTGAGATACCTCAAGAGAATTGGACTTTGAAAGTGAGGCATCATCATCTAATCCTTCATCGTCACCCTTATCTTCAGACTGGGAGGGACTATCCATATCCTTTGGAACCCTTATTGTTTGTAACCTCGTCATAGGCACATTAGCCTCAGGATTTGGGTGCATATTTACCTCTTCAGTGAATTGTTCATCATCTGACGTCTCATCTCTCAGTCGGTGTCTTGGAGTCGAGGTAGCACCCCTTCGACCTCTTGGAGGCATGATGTCTGAAATGTTAACACATACCAACACAAGAGTTCCATTATGTTTTGTTCCACAAATGACTAACACATAAAACAGTCAAATAAGAAACAATAAAGTACTAAAATGAAAAACAGCTGGACCAGATGCAGGGTTGTAGATATGAGGTGAAAGTACGACTCGTTGGGTGACCTACGAACCGTATTATAGCCACGTAGTGCCAAGTTAACTGAGAGAAATGTATTATGGAATCAACTACGAGATGCAGGTACGACCCGTAGGGCAACCTACAAGTTGTAGTCTGGGCTCGTATCTTAGTTTAGAAACATTTTGAAAATTCAGATCTAGGAATCAAGACCACCACTACATTCTAACAAGTGTTACAAAGCATAGGTGAGCCTCGTATAGAAAATGTTAAGGCACCACAGATGACTGTTGCCTTTTATGAAGGGCCACTATGACTCGTAGGATGAATTACAAGTCATAGTGGATCCTTGTAGCAGAAAACAGAGAGCACCCTGGATGCCTCTAACCTTCGCACAATGACCAAAAAGTAACTAGGAAGCATCAGAAATCAAAAACAAATAAATAACCTAGTAATAAGCCTAATCATTATTCTTAGCCAGTCATCCCAAAATGAAAAAATTCTTCATCTCAGTGAAAGTATTTCCAGTATGAACTAATTTTGGACATCACCCAATTTAAACATTAGTTTAGCACAATTGGAAACATGCAAAAGTTCACTCAAGTTCATACAATAGTCATTACCAACAACAAAATGATGCCACCCCAACATGGTTTCACCAGATAATTACCCATAAATCATGTAATAGACACAAACACCCATAACATCAGACTTCATAATCACAAGGCAAGGGAAAAATTAAAGAATTGACTCATTACAGGGGCATAGACAATTCTAAATCTTACTTCTCCCACTATCATAATAATTTTGACATGGTTTTGCTAATCATAATCCCATGATATTCACTTAAACATCACGATTATTCAAGATGTATACCAAACTTAACCACAAAAACTTACCAGATGAAAGATGATTGTGTGATAAGATAATGAAGTAAAAGGCCAGAAACTTGGTGAAATGCACTTACTGGGAGATATTAGTAGAAGAATGATTTAGGGGATGAATGTAACAGTGAAAACTGATGTTTTGGAAGTTATAAAGTGAGAAGAACCATTTCATGCAGGGACATGATGAATCAAAAGATGTTAATCTTTTAATATTCCAAACTGGGTCATCTTTTAACATTCTGCAGATCGAACCTACGAGACCCCAACAATGAGTTGTAGACCGTCATTGACTCATAGGTCACGATCTCGTAGCGGACCCCATACTTAAGAAAATTTAAAGTGTATACCTGGGCACTATGAACCCCCTTACGACTAATAGGAGACTATATGAATCGTAAGGTTGGATTGTAGTGTGTGTGTGCCAACTTTTGGTACTCACTGTTTCCCTATATGAGGCATGACTACGAGTCATAGTAGTGACTATGACTCATAGGCCTGCTCGTAGAAGCTGCTCCAAGCATAAATCTCTCTGCTCCTTATTTTTTGGTTTGTTCCTGCACCCAATGACTCTAAATACACTTAAATGCAAGACAATACATGTCACGCCCCTAAGTCCCATTAGGGCGGACTGACACCCGTTGCCGATAACGCTCGGGAGAACCAACCTGTAACTATGCACTTACTATACATATTATAAGGGGTTTCTACCTTTAACATGCCTTAAAG
>JAPFFP010096872.1:0-20175 GCA_026153255.1 Solanum medicagineum | reverse complement strand
AAAGGTTACATATGCCATTAAGTGAGGGTAAAAGATATAGATGCAGATCCTCCAACCATTCAATCTATTCCGGTGGTGAATGAATTTCCGGATGTATAATCCTGAGGATATTCTAGTGTTGCCTCCTGAACGAGAAGTTGAGTTTGGTATTGATGTGCTCCCAAATTCACAGCCTATATCCATTCCCTCATATAGAATGGCTCTAGCAATATTACGGGAGTCTAAGGAGCAATTAAATGATTTTCTAGAGAAGGGATTTATACGAACTAGTATATCCCCTCAGGGAGTACGAGTTTTATTTGTACGCAAGAAAGATGGCTCGTTGATGATATGTGTTGATTACCGAGAGTTAAATAAGGTGACGATAAAGAATAAATATTCCTCCCTAGAATTGATCAGTTATAGGGTGCTAAGTGTTTCTCAAAGGTTGACTTAAGGTCGGGTTATCACCAAGTGAGAGTCAGAAATCAAGATATACCCTTGACAACTTTTCGAACACAATATGGTCATTTTGAGTTCTTAGTTATGTCATTTGGCCTAACAAATGCCCCAACTGTTTTTATGGATTTGATGATGGGGGAAGAGGGTTTGTGATTCAAGAACCAAAATGAAAATAATCACTACACTAATTTGTAGGAAGACACTTAAATTTAGGGACTACTTGGGAATTGTGTTCCCCATGATTTGTTGACTAAATTACCCTAGATAACCTAACTCTAATTGGGAATTCACATTCATGACGGTAACTTAGGTTCTTCCATCCCTCTTGTGAAGGTGAAGATCAAATTTTACCATGGCGCTTGGTCAGCAACTATGGTGTACTAACTAACCATTACCCGTTGTCCCAATCAACCTCCCATTGGTCATATTTGGTTGATTAGACGAGAACACAATAATTAAATCCTGTCATTTACTTCCCTTTTCCTATTCCTCACTACCTTGGTCAGGATCGTGATAATAGGCATGGTTTGGTATTGGCCACCACCGAATATCAATCATAATGAAGGGAAATAAGCAATACAAGCAAAACCCCAATCAAAGACATGTAGAAAGTCTAGGTTATTTCAAGTGAACTACTCATGGTTCCCACAACCCCAAGTTGTGGGTGCTTAGCTACTCATCGCTAAGGCAAAATCAACAAAAATGAAGTTAGAAGACATAGTTGAGAGTTTACCCAAAATAATGAAGAACAAGAACACCACAAGTTGCAAACTACAAGCTTGGATTTATGGAGAATAAGTACAATGTGAGTTTTGCAATCCCCAAAAGTGCTTCAAATTAAAGATGAGAATCTACACTAAACCCTTGAAACACCTTAGAATATTCAAGAGAGAATGTCTAAAGTGTTCTCTGAAAATATTTAATGTTTCAGCTCTCCCTTCTAAAACCCTATCATTAAGTATTTATGCTATTTAATATTTGACCCTAAAAATTAAATAGAAAAGATAGTTGGCAGCAGGCAGGTTGTGCAGGTACGACTCGTAGGGTGACCTACGAGTCGTAATCGGTGTCTTGTGTTCAGCACTTGACCTTTTGGACTTTGCTGTTACGACCCACTGTTACGAGTCGTTACTTGGCTTACGACTCGTATGCTCTGCTCGTAGTATAGGACTTCAGTTCTTGGTACAAATTTTTAGCTCTCTGTTTCTTGATACGAACCCTACCCTCCTATATGAGTCATAGTAAGACCTACGACTCCTAGAGTGGCCTCATATGGCTGACCTCCACTTAGCAGATTCTTGATTCTGCTCACTGTTTCTAGCTACGAGATCACCCTACGATTCGTAGCTTGGGCTACGACTCGTAGGAATGTTCATATGTCCTGCACTTCAAAAAAATCTGTAATTTTTCTCCTAAAATCATTCCAACCTATCTTTTCTGCAATAACAACACAAAAACACATAAAAACCACACAAAGTCAAATTAACAACTCGCAAAATCCCTTGTCTTAGGTACCAAATGTATTGTATTTTACTCGCATATCAATAAGGTGTTTAAGACATTTTTGGATGTGTTCGTGATAATATTTATAGATGATATTTTGGTGTATTCAAGATCATAAGGAGATCACACGAATCACCTGCAACAAGTGTTACAAATTCTTCATGATCGTAAGTTATATGTAAAGTTTTCCAAGTGCAAGATTTGGTAAAGATTGGTGGCATTCCAGGGGAACATTGTATTTGCTGAAGGAATACGGGTTGTGAAAGGACCCCAAAAAGTGCCCGAAAATGTACCTCAGAAGTGCCCATAATCGTAATTTCCATATATCTCAAAATCCGTATGTGATATCAAAAATTCGACTTCATATTCTTGTTTATGGGGAAATATTGAGTGGGAAATGGGTACAACCCTGATTTTAGAGTAACCATAGCAAAATTTGATTTTCCTAAGTTTGCGCAAAATAGTGGGGGTCTGCGTTCCCTCCGCGACGTTGAGCCGTCATGGAGTAGTTCATTTTGTTGCCAGTATTCTAGTCTCAGTCCAAGGCTTTAGGGTCTTGGGCCTATGCCTTCGTATGCCAAAAAGTACCTATACTTAGTCATTTTTCAACCTTATATCATTCAAGACATTCCCCAAAACCCTCTCAAACACACAGTCAAATATTCCACCCAAATTCAAGTGTCCCAATCTCATTCCAGATCTTAAGGATTTCATTCAAGCTTCAAGCTCTCAATCAAATCTTCATCAAGGAAACCTCCAAAGTTGAGGTATGTGGGCTTCAACCTTTGGGTCCTTTCACCCATGGTGCCCAATCTTCCTTTTTACATAAACTGCATGTTTTCAACTTGGTTTATCTATGGGTATATCCTATTATGAATTTTGAGTATAAACTATATTGGGGTTTTATGAAATGTTGTTTAATTATGCATGTTTTGAGCTATGGAGCTATGATCTATTGTGTGAATTGAATTTGGGGTTTTGATGTATATTGCAAGAGGGTATTACCTAGAGTTGGTGGGTTGATTTAAATCAATTTTTCTCACAAGATTTCACTCTCGAATTACATGATTTTGAACTAGTATTACGCACCCGCCAAGTGTTTGATAAAATGTCCAGTTATGGATTCTTGAGTTGTTGAAGGTCTAATGCATGGCATACGAGTTAAGTGACTTTATGATGATGAAAGGAATGTATATATGTGTTGATTTCATGAATAGTATCTATAGTGTTAGAAGTTAACCACGCCTCATTCGAGGGGTGGCAGGCCCAAACAACCATGTTGGAGGGGAGGGTTGTACCTTAATTACCTCGCTCGGGGGGTAGTAGGCCCGTGCAACCATGTTGTGGGTTTGTACCTCAATTGCCTTGCTTGGGGATAGTAGGTGAAACCATGTTGGGGTTTGTACCTCAATCGCTTCACTCGGGGGGTAGTAGGCCCATGCAACCATGTTGGGGGATTTGTACCTTGATCGCCTCGCCAACGGGGTGGTAGGCCTTGGTCTCTATTATTATGGTCTCTTCCTACACACATAATATGTTCTATATAACCATGTTTTACTTCAAGCATCATTCACGCACGCCATATTGCTATATGCTCATTTATTGCCCAATTATACATTTCGATATGTTTCTTATCTCTTGTTATATTACATCCTACATACTTAGTACATTCTAACGTACTAACACATACTTTATGCCTACATGATGTTACCATGTAGGAACCGGAGCTCCACTTGATCATCTCCCTCATCCATATGTCTAGTACTATTTTTGAAACAAGTTGATGAGTCCTCAACTTCGGGGACATTATCTTTTGATCTTATGTTACACATAGACTCTCTTTCTTTTATTGTATGCTTATGACAATAAGGGTGAGCCCGAAAGGTTATCTTGGCCCCCGCTCAATTCTAAGTTTAGAGGTGTTGTTGGACAAGTTATTTAATGATGCTTTGAGCCTTGACTCTTTTGAATCTTGTACATTTTAAGCTATGAAAGATTCCCTTAGTCCCTTTATCCTTATTTTAAGTTCTCTTGCTGTTGTTTAATTGCTTCCGCGACCAAGGAAGTGTAATGATATGCAAAGAGTCTTGTTTGGGGTCCCTTCGGATATCCCATTCGCCGTTTCATGTTTAGGCCCTAGGTCCGGGTCGTGACAGGTTGATACCCTTAAAGATAGAAGCTATGAAGAACTGGCCAAGACCTATAACACCTATGGAGGTTCATTGTTTCCTTGGGATGGAAGGTTATTATAGGAGGTTCATTGAATGATGTTTTTCTATTTCTGCATTATTAACCAAGCTAACACATAAGGAAGCCAAGTTCAAATAGAGTGATGCATGTGAAAGAAGCTTCCAAGAGGTGAAAAATAAGTTGATGATTACACCTGTATTGGTACTTCCTGAAGGAACAGAAGGTTATGCAGTGTATTGTGATACTTTGGGAGTAGGCCTAGAATGTGTCTTGATCCAGCATGGTAAAGTAATAGCTTATGCCTCAAGGCAGTTGCGTTACATAAGAAAAACTATCCAACCCATGATTTAGAGCTAGCAGCAGTTATATTTGCTTTGAAGATATGACGCCACTATTTGTATGGAGTTCATGTTGACATATATACCGATCACAAGAGTCTACAATACATCTTTAAGCAAAAGGACCTGAACCTAAGGCAATGAAGATGGCTTGAGTTATTAAAGGATTATGACATTGATATTTTGTATTATCCTGGAAGGGCAAATGTGGTAGCGGATGTTTTAAGCCACAAGACAATGGAAAACACTTTTGGGAAGTCCACAATGAGTCAAAGGGTAAATAAAGATCTACATCAATTAGCCAGCTTGGGGGTTCACCTTCTTGAATCTCAAGATGAAGGAGTTATTGTGCAAAATGTACTAGAATCCTCATTGATATCAGAAGTGAAAGAGAAACAATACAAAGATCCCATTCTATTACGACTTTAGGAGAATGCACAGCAAGGTATGACGAAGGCATTTGAACTCACGCAAGAGGGAGTACATCAATGTCAAAATAGATTGTGCGTACCTGATGTAGACGGTCTAAAAAGGAGAATTATGATAGAAGCACATCATTCAAGATATTCGGTCTATCCGAGCTCAACCAAAATGTATCATGACTTAAAAGAAGTATATTAATGGGGAGAAATGGAGAAGGATATTGTAGAATTCGTGGCTCAATGTCCAAATTGTCAACAAGTTAAAATAGAGCACCAAAAGCCTAGGAGTTATTTGCAGCACATAGAACTTCCAATTTGGAAGTAGGACATGATCAACATGGATTTTTTAGTAGGTTGCCTCGCTCATTTAGGGTGTTTGACTCCATATAGGTAGTAGTTGATAGACTCACCAAATCAGCACACTTCTTACTGGTCAAAACTACTAATACAGTCTAAGAGTGTGCAAGATTATACATTAAAGAGATAGTTCGGCTGCACCAAGTGCCAATCTCTATTATATTTGATAGGGGAGCTAAATTCATTGCAAACTTTTGGAAGTCATTTAAGAGAAGCTAGGGGACGCAAGTGAGTTTAAGTACAACCTTTCACCCTCACACGGATGGTCAAGCAGAATGCACAATCCAAATACTTGAGGATATGCTTCGAGCTTGCCTATTAGGCTTCAAAGGTAGCTGGGATGACTATTTTCCACTTAAGGAATTTGCTTACAATAGCAACTACCACTTGAATATCAAAATGGCCTCTTATGAAGCCTTATATGGAACTAATTGTAGGTCACCAATTGGCTAGTTTGAAGCAGGTGAAACTGTCTTATTTGGGGCCAAACTGTGTTCATCAAGCTATGAAGAAGGTTAAGATAATACAAGCGGTTAGCAACAACTCAAAGTCTACAAAAATCTATATAGATACTAGAAGAAGAGGACTAGAATTTCCCATAGGAGATTGGGTGTTCTTGAAGGTGTCTCCAATGGAAGGGATAATGAGATTTGGTACAAAGGGAAAGCTTAGTCCACACTACATAGGACCATATAAGATTGTTAATAAGGTTAGCCAAGTTACATGTGAATTAGAGCTACCTCAAAGCTTTCTATGGTTCATCCAGTGTTTCATAGTTCAATGCTTCGAAAGCATAGGTGACCAATCTTGTATCACTCCAATCAAAGATGTACAAGTTACGAAAGATCTTACCTATGAGGAAGTACCCATTACTATTCTGGATTGACAAGTTAAGAAATAAAGAGGTAGCTTTGGTAAAAGTACTATAGAGAAACAAGCAAGTACAAGAGGTTACTTGGGAAGTCGAAGAAGCAGTGAAATCCAAGTACCCCCATCTATTTTAGCCCATTGAGAAGGATGAAAAGGTCGGAGTTGAGGAATTAACGAGTAAGTATGTGTCTATATAAATTATGTGATATGTATCTTAGGCTTGAACTTGTCTGGGATGACTAACTATATTATCATTTGAGGACGAATGTTCCTACGGAGGGGGGCGGGGGGAGGGAGGATGTAACACTCCATGTTATGCATAAGCTGATTCTATCCACATGACTCTTTGAATGTCCTTATGAAATCGGCAATGAACCAAGTTTCATATTTGAGTAGTGGTGATTTGAATTCGATAAAAAGTGTTTTGATGCATTGACGTGTTCCAAGTCAAACTCAATGGATGTATTTAACCTCAAGATAGTAAGGCGTTATTGAATAATGATTAAGGTAAAGTACTAGGTTACACCAAGAGGGAATGATGTTTAAAAAGATATAGAATAAGGTAAGTTGGCTGCTTGCTCGACTTAATTAAACTACCAGGTGCACCACCTACTTAAGCTATATGAATCTAGTTAAGGTGTCTTAGGTTAATGGATCAGATTTAAGCCTATACTAATGGACTCACTTGAGGCCCAAACTAAGAGAAAGGAAAATATCCCACCTTCCAAATCTGCTAAGGTCCAAGTAGTTAGCCCAAAAAGGGACAAAACAAGTAGGTGTGTCACCTACTTTGACCTTTTTGAGCAGCTTGACATAAATAAGCAACTGCATCACCTCCTTAGCCATTTAATGGCTAAGATTTAAGCAAAATGAGGAGTTTAAGGGATTATTTTAAGGTCCCAAAAAGCAGATCATAAAAAGGCAAATTTAGCTAGACATTTCATTCATTTTAACACAAAAAAGGGATTAAACTCAAGCTCCCTCTTCTCTTTCAAGGGCTAAGGAATAGTAGCCTTAAAATTCCTTTATGGTTCTTGGAAGGCCCTTCTTGTTGTAGGATAAGGTGAGTGCAAATATCTATATATTTATCTATATTCTATCATGAAAGACAAGGAAATCATGTTACTTATGCTTAAATAGAAGCATAGGGCAGAATATTCTCCCAAGTTGTAGCTTATTTCTCTTGATTGTTAATGGACTTTTGGCTTCTTGTTTGATTTAAAGTGTCAAGAGAAATCGAAGTTCTTGATGAAATTGAATTAAAAAGGACAAGTTATATGAATTGAAGTATGTTATCGCCACATCTTTATTTTCTTTCGACATAAGGTTAAGTATAATATGTTAAGCGTAAGTGTGATAAGAACTCACGGGAGGATGACCAGGAGTTAGGGTCTCAAGTCCTCGACGTACATTGGACTTTTTTAGGACTTTTTGGGTGTGTAGATGTGTTGAAAATAGTTTGGTTAATGTTGGTAAAGCGTGTGGATTGTTGGTGCTGAAATATAGAAAAAAAGTGCAATGTTACTTCTTAATTATGTGTTGTGGAGTTGTTATGTGATGTACCTTGTGAACTATTGTAAGTGTGTAATGGAACTAAAAACAAGCTGAGGTACACTATGTATACAAAAGTATGCATTATATAAATGCAATTAGAGGAGGAAGGGCTGAAAGAACACCCTTAGGTTGGTAATTACAAACTTGCTTCCTGAATGTTATTTTTGGTAAGATTGAACTGCCAACATGTGCTTATTAGCTAGTAATACTAGTTTTATCACCCACTCTATTGTAGATAAATATTTGGGAAGAAATGAGGTTACATCGAGGTAATAACAAGGTCATACAACAAGGTATGTAAGGCTATCCAATTTCATATTCTTTGGCATGAAATCTAACACCAGTGTCACTATCAACTAGTGCGCTCCTCAAGTGCTGTTTCAACATTGGCAGTGTTGTTTATTAGTAAATCTGTAGCTTACTCTTCCAAGCATTAGCATGATGAGTCCACTTTCATTTGTATAGCCAATTGTGTCATTATACTCCTAAGTGGAACATTAATGTTACCTCCGATTCTTGTATTATTGAACTGCCTTAAGTGACCGCTATCATATCTTACACTACGGGTACATGGACCCAAAGCTTCAAAATTATCACGACCACCAATGTAACAATCTCAAAGTATTAAAGAATAGCTTGAACACTATCCACAGTGCGGGTGGCAGCCCAGGGGCAAGAGCCTAGCATGGGTCGATCTCACTTAGTTTACGAGGGTGGCAACCCAGGGGCGAAAACCTAGAATGGGTCGATCCCAATTTGTATAGCTATGAGGATAGCATCCCAGGGGTTAAAATACCTAGCATGGGTCATCCTCTTTTACCATTGATCAATTGGTCATTCATATTACATGTCTAAAGGAATTCTAAAGAACTGAAAATTAAAGAAAAGAATGTAATTTACATGGTTCCACAAGTATAACAAAGGTGGTCTTTTACTATGAGTTGTGCATTTATATCTTGCTACGATTTCACTTCAGTTCTCATTTTACATATGCTATTTCCTTACATATTTAGTACATTATTTCATACTGATGTCCCTTTTGGGGGATGCTGCAATTCTTGCTGCAGGTACAAATACTACAGCTAGTAGACCTCAAGTGGAGGTGCATCCGACACCCTGCTACTTTTGGTAAGCTCCAAGTTGATTCGGGGTTTTATTGAGTTGTTAGTACATGCATTTTGGTATTGTATAATAGTTCAAAGTAAGGCACGGCCTGTCCCGACCTATTTTATCTTATAGAGGCTTTGTAGACTTTTTTTATATAGTTTAGTTGTATTTTGTCTCTAAATAGTTATGGCCTCAACGACCATGTCTGATATGTAAGTTTTGGTGTTACCTACTTGATTATCTCTATAGTTTGCATGAACGTTCATCGATGTGTAGTTATCAAAATCATATCCATAGTAAGCACAGGTTGTATGATGGTTCTCTCAGGCCCTAAGGGGATCGAGTGCCTGTCCGTCTTTATAGGTTTGGAAGCATGACAAGTATATTGCTTTTTTTTTTATTTTCGCTTAAAGCCCCAACTCACTTTAAAGTCCTAAGAGTCAAGTTCCAACATTTAGAAGGATTGCAATTTAGCCTATTATCACCTTGCAAGTAAAAATAATTCAGGGGGATACAATATCAATTTAAATCCTTAGCCTGAAAGGCTGCTTTAGAAATATCCGATGCTCTAATCCACAGCTGACAATAACCAGTCCACAAGTCAATCTTAGAGAACAAAGCTGCTCTAAGAAGTTGATCAAAAAAGTCATCAATATGAGGAAAAGTGTATTTGTTCTTGACAATCACTTTGTTTAGCTTCCTATAATCAATACACATCCTCATAGATATCTTTCTTCTTTACAAACATGACCAGAGCAGCCCAAGGTGACACTCTAGGATTAATAAACCCTTTGCTCAATAAATATTGAAGTTTCTCCTTCAATTATTTCAACTTTGCTAGAGCCATTTGATATGGAGGGATGGAGATGGGCTTTATTCCCTGCTATAGATCAATAAAAATGTCAATATCCCTATCTGGAGGAACACTTAGAAGATCAACAGGAAACACATCTGCAAACCCTTGAACCACGGGAATAGATTCCATGGAAAGTGGTTCAATATTAGTATCTCAACTGAAAGCTAAGTAAGACCAACACCCCCTATCCATCAAATTCGGAGCATGGATGTAGAAGATTACTTTTCTAGGATAAGCACCGTAGTACCCTTCCACTCAATCGTCAAGGTCAGAGTCTTAGCATAACAATCAAGAATGACATGATGTGGAGAAGGCCAATAATCCCTGAGATAGCATTAAAATCTACCATCTCTAGAATAATAATATCTACCCCCAAGTGTCATACCCAACCAGAGAAACTAGAAAGGATCGATACACTCGATCCACAACTAAAGTCTCACCTATCGGTGTGGAAACTGAATAGGTATGGGCTTATGATCACATAACAAGTTGAATCCATATAAAAAGTAGGCACATACATAAGAGTAGGTAAATCCAGGATTAAACAGCACATACACAGATTGATGACAAACTGACATTATACTTGTGATAACTGCATCAGGAGCCTCTGCCTCACGTCTCCCTGGAAATACGTAATAATATGATCCTCTACCACCACCTATCTTAGAAATACCTTTACCCCGACTCTAAAGAACTATGGAACCACTTGTACCTCTTCCCTAAAGTGCGACCACCTCTATCTATCTGAGCTCTACCTTGCCCCCTAGATGGTGGTACCAGTGGTCTATTCTAAACTAAAGAACTAAGAATGACCATTCTTGGCGTCTCTACATGGAACACTATCATATCATATGAATGGGATCCCCACAACCATAACAAAACCTCTAACTCTGGGACTGATATGATGATCCTGCGGAACTACTATAACTACCTAGCCTTGTAGGTTACTGCTGTTAACCATATAAGTCTTGATCCATACATAAGATCTGTGATGTACTTGACCACCCTCAAATACTAGAAATGATACATGATTGGTCCTTAAATCTGGAATGAATCACTCCATCTATAAGACCTTCTACCTCCAGATGAGCTTTTGACAAAAGCATGGGCCTCTTGGGTCCCAAATTCCTATCACTCCACAAGCTCTGCCTCATTTTCTAACTCATAATAGACTGGAAAGAGGCTCCCTATCTAGACACTGTAAACACTGCCTACCTAATAGAGTAGGTCAATCCTCTCACAAACCTATGAACCCTCTTTATATTATTTAGAATGATGGTTATAACACATTTAGATAATTAACAGAAATGGGTTGCATACTCAGTATGTGATAACCATCCTATATTAGAATCTCAAACCTCAAGCGAATCTCCTCCCTCATGCTCCAAAGGAAAAAGCAATCATAGAAAGGACTAGAGAACATCTCCTAAGACACTGAGGGAGATCCTACTAATAAAGATCTTGATATACAATCTACCAATCTCTAGCTAGCCCACGAAGCTAAAGAGCTAGTCAACAACATCTAACAACTATCTATAAGTAGTTAAAAACTCATGAGCATACTCTATCATCCTACCTTGAGATTGTGGTGGGTCCATCTTCCTAAAAATCTCATAGCAGTGCAACTCATCCTTAGTAAATATAGCTAATGGCACACCCTAAACCTCAATTGCTAGTGCAAGATCAATATCAACTCTAGGAATCAATGGTGGTTGATCCATTGAACTATGAAACTTGAGATCTTGATGCTAGTATAAAGTCTTAGCTCCTCCTCCAGTTTGAGAACTGCCCAACATGGTTGTCGCATTGCCATTCAAAACAAAACTCTCAAGTACATGCAGTACCCTCAATAAAGTGTCCTAAAGCAATGGTGCGGCTACGTGCTTTGGAGGAACTTGGTTCCCTCTAATATCAATCATACCTCTAAAGAAACCTCCCTAGCATGTCCTCTCATTGGTGCTACTCCTTTCCCTCTAATATCAATCATACCTCTAAAGAGACCTCACTAGCACGTCCTCTCACTTGTGCTACTCCACGAGCACGACCTTTAGCTCAAACTCTACCCTTACCCTTAATAGGACATTAAGAACTATCTCAGGAGCTGCCTCACCTCTACCACCAACAACAGTAACTCTAGTACTTGCCATCTATCAAAAGAACATGAGCACAACTCTGTACTAACGAAGATAACCACACACAATAAGAGAAAATTGAATAAATAAAAAACGTTTTAAATAGTCTTCATAGTTGCTTAAGTATAAATATAGACGTCTCTGTACCCATCCTTTAGACTCTACTTAGACTCAACTTATGTACACTTGAGACTTATGAACCTTGGGCTCTAATATCTTCTGTTATGACTCAAAAATGGTCGTGATGGAACTCATTCTTATCCCATAAAGACAATGATGATAAAATATGAAACTAAAAAAGGTCAAAAGATTAATAATAGTCAATACAGATAAAAAGTTGACTCAATTAAAATGTAATGAACTGGTTGGTCATTTTTGGCTTTATTTGTGAAAATTGTTATCCTATTCCTTTGTAAGTTGCTTTGGCCTACTTTGAACTATTTGAATGGTTAGTACTAGAATCCTGAGTTTTCAAAGTTGAAAATATGAGTTTTGGTGTTTTTGAAAGCTTAAGTTGTTGAAAAAATGAATTTTTGTGTCTTTCTGAGTTTTAGAGGTCGGATCCGAGATCCATCGATTCTACTAGCTCTGGAATGTTGAAGTTGAACTACAAGAGGTTGTTGATTTGAGTTTGGAGTTAAAATGAGGTTTTAGGTCCAAAGTTATGATTTTGGCAGTTTTTGGAACCAAAGTTTGACTTTGGTCAACACTCAGAGTTCGAAAGGTTTGATCGAAATTCTGACAGTTCCAGTAATTTCGGATGGTGAAACCAACATTACAAATGGTCTTTTTATAATTTTTGGAGTTCCTAAGGGTAGTGTTGGTATTTTGAGTTTTAAACTAGTTTTATTGACTTGAATCGATAAATGTAGCGAGAAGGCCTTAAAACCAATTTCTGATGATTCGAGTTTGGATCATTGTTTTTGGTATGAATAAATATAAAGTTTGTGACATTCTGAGTTCGAATGAGTTTCCGGGGTTCGTTTGGAGTTTTAGCAATTGCTGGTGTAAGTATCTGGTGTAGCACTATTTAATTCTCCGCCTTCGCAGACAAACCTCCTGCCTTTGCAGACAAACTTCCGCCTTCGTGGAGGTATAGGGCTTTCTATTCACCATGATCGCGGATAATTATCCGCCTTCGCGGGGTACATTTTGTTTGAGTTAGTTTTAAAGACATAAAATTACCATTTTTACTCCATTTTCAATATTTCAAGCTTTGGGAGGCGATTTTTGAAGAGGGTTTTTGGAGAAATCTTTTGGATAAGTCTTTAGATCATCGGTTTAATTGATTTTTATTGTTTTTATGTTGATTTTGGCTTGAATTTCATGATTTCAAATGTCCACTAGCGTGATGCAGAAAGTATGAAGGGAGTACCAGAATAAGGCACCCAATATGCATCATCGACCGACTAAGTGAAATAACATACACATGGAGGCTAGAAATAGATACTACAACAAACACAGTAAATCCAACCCCAATCGAACCGACCAAGGTAATGTGCAATCATACTAAATGATAAGGACGAAGTAAGCCCACCCTATAACTCTCACTGAACTAAATGATCATGGAACAAAACTCTCAATATCATATGGTCCAGCATCAAGCTGTACGTAGGTTTAAGGCCCTAAGAACTAAGCTGAATGCCCCCTGAGCCCTCATAAGCCCAGAGGGTACACCCGCACACAATAAGGGTGTGGATCCACGAGTAATTAATCGAATCCTCTACCCCAGGTACACTACATCAATCGGCTCCTCGACCCAAAGTATTGCATTATGTCAGAACGTGACACCAGATCCTATGTCGGAGAGTGACATCCAATCAAAGTACGTACATATATAATGCTGGGATGAATCCCCCTCATGAGAAAGAATTCCCTTGACATAATCAACTAGGTCCCTGACCCAAAATGTCAATCAACGGTGTCCTATACCTAAAGTGTAGTCAATAGGGTCCGACACCTAAAATATCAAAAGGTGCTTGGACCCCTTTAGAATAAACGTCCAAGCATCGGACGCTCGAACGTGGCCACAGAGACTATATACCATAAGGAGCATCACCCAGGCCTCAGATACTTAGGCATGGCCACCAGAGACTACAGATTGAAGGGAGCATCAACTAGGCCTCGGAGCATTGGAATAGTCAGCCCCTCCCTAGTCTATTTGGATCCAAATCTCCAAAGTCATACTACCCCTCAAGACAAAAATCCTACCCCTCCAACCTCGCGTAACCATTACCTCCTTCAGATAAAGATAGATAACCCCATCCTTAGGTACGGTAAAACCAACACATAGCAACTAACAACAGTATACTAGAGTATATATATGTGTATATGTTACCAGCTAGTGTAAAACAAGACTAAGAGGGCCAAACACACCATAATCAAATCAACCACAGGTAACGATTGTAAGACATGGGCAACTCTAGCTGTATAACAAGTATCTAAACCAAAGCCATGTCAGAGCATGGCATAGAATCAGTGATGTCACAACCCAAGCCTAGGGCCTAGACCTAAAACGGAGAGTGGGAACCCGAGGGGACCACAAAAAAGCCTCTTAGCATATCATTCACACATCCTTGGTCGCAGAAGCAAAATAAATAACACAAGAGTTATAAATAAGGGAAACGGGAATAAGGGAAGTCTTGATATTTATAAAAGCATAAAAGAGTCAAGCTCATAGCATAAGTACATCAAATATCCAACAACACCTCTAACATGGAATGGAGCAGCGGTCAAGAAACTTTTCGGGCTCACCTTCATAGTAGCAAGTGTTCAATGTAAAGAAATATCAAATACTAAGAGTAGCATAGATAGTATCCCCGGACTTGAGGACCTATGAAAGCTTATCTTTTGAAGTACCAAACTATCCACGTAGAGGATGATTGAAAAGTGCTCCGGTCCCTACATGGTAATATCATGTAGGCATAGAGTATGCGTTAGTACATTTGAATGTACTAAGTATGTAGGATGCAATTGCAACAAGACATAAGCCAATATAGATAAAATGCATAATCATAAGCAATGGATAAGTATAATATCAATAAGGCATGCATGATTGATGCTCGAAGTAAAACATGTTTGTAAGTCATAAAACTTGCATAGTACGTATCACATGTGTGGGCGGAGACCATTACCGACATAGACCAAGCGAGCTACTACGTGGAATCAAAGGCATGTCAGCCCCTTGTAAGGGAACTGAGGCATGTCACCCCCTCAAAAAGGTGATTGAGGTATGTCACCCCTCAACAAGGTGATTAAGACATGTCACCCCCTTAAAAAGGTGATTGAGATATGTCACCCCTTAACAAGGTGATTGCAGCATGTCACCCCCTCAACAAAGTGATTGAGGTATCTCACCCCTCAACATGGTGATAAAGGCATGTCACCCCCTCAACAAGGTGCGGTCTAATTGTAACATCATAGATACCTTTCATGAATTCAATGCATACGTTCAAGCCCTTAATCATCATAGTAACTTGAGTTATAAATCATGTAATAGATCACTGATAACATGAGAATTCTTGTGAAGACATTTTATCAAACACTTGGTAGGTTCATAATGCTTGGTCAAAATCATGTAATTCAAGTGCAAAATAATATGAGAAAACTCAATGCAAATCAACCCACCAATATATAGTGAAACCCTCTTGTAGGATACCTTGAATTCCTTTATCAAATCTCACAATAGTTTATAGTTTCATAGCTCAAAACATGTATAGTCTCAATAGTGAAAACCAATTCATGGTATAAGCTTGAAATATATAGACATGCATAATCAATCAACATTTCATAAAACCCCAAAAGAATTTATAATCATAATCCATAACAAGAGATCGATACTTGTAGATGATACAACTTGAAAACATGCAATTTTCGTAAAAAGGAGGATTGGGCTCCATGGGTGAAAGGACCCAATGGATGAAACCCACATACTTCAAACTTGGGTTTTCTTGAGATGAGCTTGAAGAAAACTTAGATCTTGAAGCGAATCCTTGAGTTCCAAGGTTAAGCTTGAAATCCTTGAAATATGAATGAGATTTGGTTAAGTCTTGGAAAGTTTTTTGTGAGTGTTTTGAGAGATATAGAGTTGAAAAATGGCTAAGTATTGGTGTTTTCACGCATAAGTGGGCATGGGGCTATGACCCCAATGCCCTTGGCCGACACATGAAAAATTAAGGAAAAAATGTACTGGTCCGTGTCGAGTCCGCAATACGCACCAAATGCGCACCAAAAATAATACTGCTCTGCGCCCATGGCGGGTCACGGCTAGGGCGCGGATACTCTCTGGAAATAAAAAATTAGTGAAATTTATTTTTCGCTACGGGTCCTCTAAAATCCAGGTTATACCCATTTTCAAGTCAATTTTGCCCTTGATCGAGAATATGAAGTCAAATTTTCGATATCATACACAGATTTTGAGAAATATGGAAATTACTATTATGGGCATTTCCGAAGCAAAATTTGAGGCATTTCAATATCTCCCCCTTGGGAATATTCGTTCACGAATGTCAATGAAACGTGGAAAAGAGAAGTAATCATGAAGATTTCAGGCCAATATTAATGCAACAAATGCATTTAAACATTAATTTCAAAAAAGTCTCAACATGAGTGTCAAAAATCACCATAAACTTCTTACAATGAACATGAATGCATGCAAAATTATATAAGGGATGAAACTTAAGACTTGAAATCATATAGGGAACTTAAATTAGTAGCTTCAGCTTTAGTTGAGTGGAGGAGAAATGGATATCGCTTTCTCATGTCCGTCTCGACTTTCCATGTGGTACTTTCAACTTGTTGGTTCCTTCAAAAGACCTTGACGGAAGCTACATCTTTGTTTCTAAACCTCTTCACTTGTCTGTCCAAAATCTCCACTGGGACCTTCTCATTGGTCAAATTATCTTCTACAACACCCACAGCATCCAAGGGCACTATAGCACTTGGGTCACCCACAGACTTTCTCAACATGGATACATGGAAGACCAGATGAACCATATTCATCTCCATAGGAAACTCCAACTCTTCTGCAACCTTACCAACCATCCTCAAAACTCTTTAAGGACCTACAAAGCTTGGGATTAGTTTCCCCTTTTTGCCAAATCGAAGTACACCCTTCATAGGCGAGACTTTCGAGTAAACCCAATCACTAATCTTACACTCAAGATCTCTTCTCCTCACATCGATGCAGGACTTCTATCTACTTTAGGTTGTTTTCAATCTCTCCTTTATCACCCTCACCTTCTCCATGGCTTCCATGAACAATTCTAGACCTAGAAAAGCCAATTCCCCTACTTCAAACCACCCAACTAGGGATCTACAACGCTTGCCATAAAGTGCTTCAAAGGGAGCCATAACAATGCTTGAGTAGTATTATTGTAAGCAAACTGAATGAGTGGCATATGTTCATCCCCACTACCCTTAAACTCCAAAACACAAGCTCTAACCATATCCTCAAGTGTTTCGATAGACCTCTCAGCTTGAACATCCGTTTGAGGATGAAAAGCCATGCTAAGCTAAACCTTGGTACCAAGACTACTTTGGAAGGACCTCCAAAAGTGAGAAGTGAATTGAGAACCATGATCCGAAATGATAGACAAGGGCACCCCATGAACCAACTCATGTATATACAACTTGGCATAATCTTCATCAGCATAAGTAGGAATCTCTATATCTTGGGCTAGGTCACCCGACCTTTGATGTTCAGCTTTCACTTGTTGGCAACTTTGACATCCGGATATAAACTTGGCAATGTACCTCTTCATACCACCCCACCAATACACCTCCCTAAAGTCTCTATACATCTTTGTAGAACCGGGGTGAATGGAATAGGATGAATTATGGACCACCCTCAAGATCAATTCTCTTAAGTCATCCACATTTGGCACACATAGTCTACCTTTGGTACCTAAGGCACCATCCCCCCCTTAGGAGAAAACCTCCACTTTACTATCTCTTACCAAGGCCTTTAACTTTGGCAAGGCAGGGTCAACATCTTTTTTTGTCTTTACCTCCTCAATCAAGGAAGATTTAGAACCATCAAAAACCACTACCCCACCATTGTCAACTTAATCCAACCTAACTGGCAATCTAGCCAACCGGTGGATCTCTATAGCCACCTCTTTGCCACTATCATCAACATGAACTAGACTACCCATAGACGCCCTACTTAGAGCATAGGTGAAAACATTAACTTTGCCGGGGTGATAATGCACATTCATATCATAATCTTTAATGATCTCTAACCACCTTCTTTGTCTCAAGTTAGGATCTTTTTGGGTGAATACATATTGGAGACTCTTGTGGTTGGTAAACATGTCAACATGAACCCCGTAAAAGTAGTGATGCCAAATTTTCAAAGCAAATACTATGGCCTCCAATTCAAGATCATGGGTGGGATAATTCTTCTCACGCACCTTAAGTTGTCTAGAGGCATATGCTATCACCTTACCATTTTGCATCAAAACACACCCCAATCCAATTCTTTAGGCATCATAATATACAACAAATCCTTCCAATCCTTCTGGTGGAGCCAAGATAGGAGCGAAGACAAGCTTATCTTTCAAAGATTGGAAACTCTTCTCATATTCATCGGTCCACATGAATTTTACCTTCTTTTGTGTCAACTTAGACATAGGAGAAGCAATAGAAGAGAAACCATTCACAAACTTCTTGTAATAGCCTGCCAAATCCAAGAAACTGCTAATATCCGATGGAGTCAAAGGTCTAGGCCAATTTCTAATCACCTCCATCTTCTTAGGATCCACCTTAATGCCATCACCTGACACCACATGCCCTAGTAAAGCAACCTCTTTCAACCAAAACTCACATTTTTCATATTTAGCATACAACCTTTCCTCCCTCAAGATTTGCAACACCACTCTCAAGTTATTCACATGTTCCTCTTCACTATGGGAACTAAAAAAAATTTCATCAATGAAAACCACCATAAACAAGTCAAGGTAGGGTTTAAAGACCCTGATCCATAAATATAGTCGGTGCATTAGTCAGCAAAAAGGACATAACAACAAACTCAAAGTGCCTATACCTAGTCCGGAAAGCTATCTTGGGAAATGTCACACTCCCACACTTTCACTTGGTGATACCTGTACCTAAGATCAATCTTAGAAACGTGACTAGCCCCTTGAAGTTGATCAAAAAGGTCATCGATCCTTGGTAGAGGGTACTTGTTCTTTATGGTGACTCTATTAAGTTGTCGTTAATCAATGCACATTCTAAGAAAACCATCTTTTCTTACTCACACATAACACTGGTACACCCCAAGGTGACTTACTAGGCCTTATGAAACCCTTTTCCAACAAATCCCTCAATTGCTCCTTCAACTCCTTCAACTCTGCCGAGGCCATACGGTAAGGGGGAATAGATATAGGTTGAGTGTTGGGAAAGAGGTCTATACCAAAGTCTATTTCCCTTATGGAGGAACACCGAGAAGCTCATTGGGAAAGAAATCAAGAAACTCATTAAACATCGGAACTGACTCAATAGGAAGGATTTGGTCACAAGATCCCTAACCCATCACAAGATGATAGAGATAACCCTGAGAAATCAACTTTTGGCTTTAAGGCCAGAAATGAATCTACCCTTGACCACCACATCATGACTTTCCCACTCAAGGACGGGCTCATTAGGGAATTGAAATTTAATCCTATGGGTTCTACAATCAATATAAGCATAATATATATGCAACTAATCCATCCGAGAATGACATCAAAATCCACCATATCTAACTCACCAAAATCACAAGGTAAGATTTTTTGTAATATGAACATGGGATAATTTCTATAGACTCTTTTAGCAACAATGGACTCAGCAACAGGGGTTGACACTTCATAAGGTTCACACAATAATTCGGGACTAACATGAGGTTTTTTGGCAACAAAAGGAGTAATAAAAGAAAGAGTGACACATGGGTCTATCAATGCATATACATAAAAATCAAGAACCTTTATCATACCGGTGATGACATTGGTCACCAGATCCACCCCTTGTCTCCCTTGAAGAGAGTAAAATCTATTTTACCTTGGAGCACCCCTTTGTTGGCCTCCTCTTCCCTTTTGACCCATATTTACCTTATCCTTGTGGACGACCATCTCTACCTTTGTTTTGAGCATGATGACAATCAATCACCTTATGACCCACTTCACCACAACCATAGAAAGCATTGTAGTTTCTCAAACATGGGCCATTATGGTTCCTACCACATCTTTGGCATATAGGGTTAGGCACCCCATCACCACCACCTTGGAATCTTGGATTATCATTAGCGAATCTCCTCTTCGGAGCATTGGAAGACCCTTTTCCTTAGAACTTGTGGCCTTGAGGAAACCTGGCCATCCTTGGAACCTTGGAATCTACCTTCAAAATAAGCCTTCTTGGACTCACCACTT
>JAPFFP010096861.1:10089-20177 GCA_026153255.1 Solanum medicagineum | reverse complement strand
GGTGTAGTGGTTTTGACGATTCCAAATCTTTTTTGGTTGAAGAGGTCTAGTTAAGCAAGGCCTTGATTTCCGTCTTGACAGAGTTGGAGGTCTTGGTGAGGGATGGTGGAGTGGAGGTTTCTCCCAAGGGAGAGATGGTAGTTTTGGTGCCAAAGTGGACTATGTATGTTTAAGGTTGACAATTGGGTTAAGGTTTGTAGGTTCTTATAGGCTTTGCGGGAGAAATTGATAAGGTTGCATAGGGATTGGAGTTGCCTATGGGTATTAATGTGGTTCATCCAGTTTTCCATGTATCCATGTTAAGGTGGGGTGTGGTGACTCAAGTGTTATAGGACTCTTTGAGGTTGTGGGTGTTGTGGAGGATAAATTGGCCTAGGGGAAGGTCCCGGTGGGGATATTGAATGAATGGATGGAACAGTTGATTAATAATGATGTAGTGCTCGTCAAGATCCTTTGGAAGAATTGCCAAGTCGAAAATGTCTTTAGGGAAGCTGGAGCAGGCACGACGAAGCAATATCCGTACCTCTTTCATTCTATTCAAGCTTGTGATAGCACGTTAAGTCCTTTTTATGATTTCAAGTCTAATGTTTCATGCCCTATGTTATTTGCATGCATTCATGTTTATGTTGAGAAGTTCATGGCGATTTTGACATTTATGTTAAGATTTTTGAAAGCGGTGTTTAAGTGCATTGTTGCATTCTTGTTGGGGCTGATTTCTTCATAATTACTCTTCTTATATATGTTTCTTTGACATTCGTGGACGAATGTTTCCAAGAGGGGAGATATTGAAATGACCCCAAAAAGTGCCCGAAAATGTGCCTCGGAAGTGCCCAGAGTCGTAATTTTCATATATCTCAAAATCTATGCGTGATATCAAAAATCTGACATATTCTTGTTTAGGGGGCAAAATTGAGTGGGAAATGAATCTAACCCCGATTTTAGAGCAACCGTATCAAAATTCGAAAACCAAAGTGGCGATTTCCAGAGAGGATTTCACGCCCCAGTTGCGACGCTCTAGGGGCGAGCCTCAGTGTAAAATTTGCCAAGATTTTTATTTCGGTCCAAGGCCTTTGGGTCTTGGGCCTAAGTCTCCCCATACGTAAAAACACCTATGCTTAGTCATTTTCAACATCATATCATTCAAGACATTCCCCAAAACCCTCTCTAATACTTACACAAATAATTCACTCAAAATTCAAGTGCCAAATCTCATTTCGAATCTAAGGATTTCATTCAAGCTTCATGTCTCCATTCAAATCTTCTTCAAGGAAATCTCCAAAGTTAAGGTATATGGGTTTCAACCATTGGGTCCTTTTTACAATGGTGCCTAATCTTCCTTTTTTTACTTAAATTGCATGTTTCTAAGTTGATTTTCTTATGAGTCTTACTTATTATAAATTTGACTTTGAACTATGTTGGGGTTTAATAAAAGTGTTATTGTTTAAGCATCTAGCTATGAATCTATGATCTATCTTGAGATTTGATGAGTTGGTTTTATGTATATTGCATGAGGGTATTGCCAAGTATTGGTGAGTGGTTTTATATTGATTTTTCTTGCATGATTTCACTCTTGAATTGCATGATTTTGTACTAGCATTGCACATCCGCCAAGTGTTTGATAAAATGTTATTTCAAGGATTCTTAAAGTTTTGATGATCTATTGGTTGATTGATGAGTCAAGTGACTTTATGATGAATATGACCTATCAAATATGCTATGAATTTATGAAATTATATATGTTTATGTAAGTATGAAGTTAAGCTCAATTTTAAAAGATTTTACCTCTTGTGAGCCTTTGATGTTGATGTTAATAGAAGGGTAATATGGATGATGACCCATACTTATGTTTGATGATTAGGCTTACCATTTGAGGTCGATGATGTTAAGAGCTACTCGTGTCATGTCTTCCATGTTTCTTACAAGTTATTAAAGCTATGATTATTTTTAAGTATTCGTGGGATTAGACTTAGCACCCAGTGGACTAGAGGCGAGTTCCCAAGTCCCAAAACAACGTGCCACCGTAGGCGAAGGGATAAGAGGCGAGTCCCCAGATCTCTAAGAGCCGAGTACCCTAAATATAAGGGCTTGAGGCGAGTACCCGAGTCTGGGCTTAAGACGAGTACCCGAGTCCAAGAACTAGAGGCGAGTACCCGGTTGACATAAGGCTTAGTAGATCCCCTTAGGCATTAAGAGGCTCACCTTGGCAAGTAACTTCACCCTTTCTTCCAGTGTAGGGTAGACATCGGGATTCCAAGTTGTAGCTTGCTTTGTCTTATTTAATGTCGGTTGAGGTTTCTTTCCACACTTATATATTATGTTCTAAGTAAGATGAATTATTTGCAAAGCATGATTTACTTAAGCATTGATCATATATGCCATATCGTTATTATGATATCTATTGCTTATCATTATGCATTTTGACTATGTTGCCTATCTCTTGTTGCATTGCATCCTACATACTTAGTACATTCAAACGTGCTAACACATACTCTATGCCTACATGATGTTACCATGTTGGAATCGGAGTTCATTTGACTATCCTCCTCCATGTGGCTAGTTTGACATCTTGAAGATAGGCTTGCTGAGTCCTCAAGTTAGAGGACACTATCTACTTTCTCTTGCTATTTCAAAAACTTCTTTATGTTAATGTTTGACATTGTGAGGGTGATCCCGGAAAGTGTCTTGGCCCTCGCTCCATTCTAAGTTTAGAGGTGTTGTTGGAATATTATGATGTATCTATGCTTTAAGCTTGACTCTTTATATTTTTATGTTAACAAAAAATTCCCTTAGTCCTCTTATCCCTATTTTTACTCTCTTGTTGTTTAGATGCTTCCGCGACCAAGGATGTGTATATGATATACTAAGAGGCTTGTTTGGGGTTCCTTCGGGTTCCCCATTCGCCATGTCACATCTAGGCCGTAGTTTGGGTTGTGACAAAATGTTATGAAAATCATGCAAGATTATTGAGCCTTTTTTATGATTCTGTGATACTATGGTTTTGGTGAGCTACTCTTATGATGATATTATGATATTACAAGTCTATGCATGTTATAAGTATGATTATGATTTATGTATTCCGTGGGATGTTGACTTAACACTGAGAGGATCTTAGTAGATTTTCATTGTCCCTTAACTATGTGCCACCACAGGACATCATGTAACGCCTACCAAAAAGGCAACACCATAAGGTAAGGGCATCATATTCCGTGGGATGTTAACTTAACACTGAGAGGATCTTAGTAGATTTTCATTGTCCCTTAACTATATGCCACCATAGGATATCATGTAACGCCTACCGAAAAGGCAACACCATAAGGTAAGGGCATCATATAAGCCTATCGAAAAGGAAATACCGTAAGGTAAGGGCTTCATGTACCACCTACCGAAAAGCCAATGCCATAATAAGGATAACATGAACATATACCAAAAAGCTGATGTCATAAGGTAAGGGCAACATGTAAAACCCACCAAAAAGGCAATGCTATATGGTGAGGATATGGTTTACCTTGGCAAATAGACTATTCAGTTCTCGGTGTGGAAGAAACATCAAGATTTCGTGTAGTGGTTTACATAGTCTCAATGTCAGTTATGGTCTCTTCCCACTAATGTATGCTATGTTATGAGATTATGTTTTCCTTCCATGCATGTTTTGACTAAGGCATTGACAATTCATGTCATATTGAGCTTATTACTCTTGTATATGATTATGCATCTTGACTATTATGAATTATGATTTTCCTGTGCATTGCATCCCCCATACTCAGTAGATTCTAAGTACTAACACATACTTTTTGCCTACATGATCTAACCATATAAGGTTCGAAGGTCCTATCCACCCACCTCCCTGTGTCTAGTACGACCTATTGAGGACTTGCTTATAGTGAGTCCTCCATTCCGAGAAAAACACCCATTTTCTGTCTTGCTCATGTTAAGACATTATTATCTTGTTACATTACTTATGAGGTTAAGCCCCGGGACATGTCTTGGCCCCGGGACATGTCTTGGCCCCTGTCCCACTATGATTAGTGGTTTTTTTTGATGACATGATGTTTATGATCTGTGCGATGCTTATGCAGCTATGGAGACTCTCTCTTAGTCCTTATCCTAAGTTTTGTTGTTTCTTGTGGTGTATTGGCATGCTAGTAAAAGTCTGAAGTTCCTACTTCCCATAAAGTGCATCCCATGCTCTCTCTCCCTTAGATTTACTTACTGTGATTGAATGGTGAAATTTCCTTATCCTTTGTCCCCATAGAGTGCGTCCTAAGTCCCAAATCTCCTTAGTACTAATTATTGATGATTGGTCCATGCTTTTTAACCAAGGATGAACTTATATATGCTATGAGTCTAGTTTGGTATACCCTCGAGTTCCCATTCGCCATGTTGCACCTTGGCCCTAGGTTTGAGTCGTGACATTGGAACTTTGCATGTCATAATTTATGTGGATCCACTAGCAACCCATGTTGGGAATCATAAATCCTACGATGGCATGTCGCTATGGGACAATGGGATTTAGTATTATGGGCCATGCACCAACTACAGGTGTGCCCCAATCCTAAGGTCCTCTTGGTGCAAAGTCATCATCCGAGAATACATAATGTAGACATGAAATCATACTTGTCATAAATAATCATATATCATATTTTTCACATAATCATAAGCTTGATCAAAATCTCATAGAAAATAAACTCACACATAGGAGTAGCTCTTTCCATACTAAGTATAAAGTGGGATATGAGTTCCTATCATCAGTCCACCGATCATAAATAGTGTAAAGTGGGAGGTGGCCTCCCATAATCAATACATTATCCATAGGAGTGTAAAGTGGAGGTCCACTCCCATCATCAGTACACCCTTCATAAACATACAAGGGTCCTAGGTCACCTCTCAAGATCCTAAGTCTCCCCTAGGGATCTTCGGTCACCTTCAAGGATCTTAAATATCCTATTATTAAGCTTCCTTGAAAACTTATAAATGTATAATCATGATCATATGATGTAAAGTAGGAGGATAGAATGGCTTCGCATTCAATTACCTTAAAATCATGATAGTAAGATCGATTCATGCATAACCATAGAATTGAAGATCATTTGAATAAAAATTCAAGGAACCCAGTCATAATTTCCTTGAATATCAAGTGCATATTTAAGAAAATTCATGTAGGTCATGTAACCATTAAATTTGAAGTACTTCGTACATATTTAGTTTATAAATGAAATCAATATCATAATATGAACATTTGAAATCAAAGTCATGAAAAGTCTCATCTTCATGCTTGAAATTAATGACTAATGATGAAAATAGGTTGGGCTTTATGGGTGAAAGGTACCCATAGATGAAAACCCACATACCTTGATGAAGAATGTAGAAGAATTAGGATAAACTTTGCTTGAACTTGTTAGGTCTTCAGTGAATTTCCTAGCTTGAAAATGAAGAGAGCATTGAGAGAGGTTTTGGAGAGTTTATTTGGTGACTTGATGTTTCAAGTGTGAGTGAAAGACTTTGGATAGGTTAGGGTAGTATTGAAAGGGTAATTTAGTCCAAAAACCATCCAAAAATGGAATTAGGAAAAAGTCCCAAATGCCTTTACAAATTGTAAAATTTCAACTATATGAACCTTTGCATGAAAGGCCCACCACAACTTATGGTAGACGTTGTGGTAGGATGCCTTGGAAAAATTTTGGAAGCCCTTCCCTTTATGGGACCCACCACAGCCCGTGAAGGGCACCATGATCCATGAAGGGTCTCGCCATAGGAGCCTTAAGCTTTTGGGTAATGTGGTCCTCACCACAGCCAGTGGTGCACACTACGACCTTTTGGAGGGTGCAATGGTGGGTATCCAGTGCCCAAAAGTGAAATGTTTTGGGGACACTCCTTGAAACTTCGCTTTATGACCTGTTGAACTTTGGGACTTATAATAAAATAATATATGAAAAAAGTATATAGTCAGTACTATAGAATGTACTGAGTATAATGAATATGCAACAATATGATAATCATAATAACTCTAAAAACTGATGATGTAATAATGATATGCTGCTAAAATACAACACTTTTGATGCTTAAAGCTTAGGATTTGGTGTGTTCTCAATGTGACTTTAGTTGTTTTTATGTGTTTTTGTATTTTGATTTGCAGGATTATAGGTTGGCCATGATTTGGGGAAAATTATAGAAGTTGCTAGTTTTTACTATTGTATGAGACCTTATACGAGTCGTAGAGCATTCTACGAATCGTAGAGGTGTTTCATGAGGAATTCTAGTGAGGGTCCAAGTTTGTGAAGTTAATTCTACGAACATGTAGACGAGTCTCGGAGTGGTTTACGAGTCGTAGAAGACCTTTCATGTCCAGAGGATTAGAGAAGTGGAATTGCAGGAAATTCATCAAACGAAACCCCTTTATGGGTTGTAAACCACTTTATGAGTCGTGAAGGGGTATTATAGAAGAGAAGTCCAAAATTCCAGTAGCTAATTACGAAACCCCGACTACGAGCCGTAGAAGACACTATGAGTCGTAGAGTGCTTGAGTAGAGTTTGCCAACCAATTTCCCTAATTTGTTTAGGACTTGTTTTTAATTATTATAAATAGGTTTAGGTTATTTTTCGTAAGTAGCAATCAGTTCAGGTCGGTTTTTAGTAGATTTAGGTTTTGTGCTCAAAGAACTCAATATTCTAAGAGAGAAAATTGTGAGAGAGTCTTTGAAACAATTGTGCTTTAATTCAATCTTCAAGCTTGTGATTTTCATTGACTTTGGATTTGCTTGTTCTTAATTCAATTGTATAAGTGTTTAATTATGTCTTCTAAATTCATAATCTCTTCATCTACATGTAGCATAAGTATCTAACTCCACAACTATGGTTGTAAGAACCATTAAAAACTAACAAAGTAAATTTGGATAATTCACTATTCTTGGAAGGTGTATATGCATGTATTAATTAACTCTCTTTGTTTTGCATGTTTTCTAATGGTGTCCAACATTAGAACCCTCCTAGTGTTACTGATAGACCAAGATAGTAATGAATAAGAAAAGAGATTAATTAAGAAGATTCGATTGATGTATTATCGTCTAATCAACCAAACTGGGCCAAGGGGAGGTTGTGCTGGGACTTATAGGTAATGGTTAGTACTGCATACTATGGAGATGGGCCAAGTTGCATAGTGAAATTCGCCTCTCACTTTGACCAAGGCCTTGGTGAACTTAAATTACTGTGCTGCATGCTATACACTAGACAAAAATTAGGTTATCCGAGGATACTGGGTTGGGGAATCATGGGGCACACAATACTCTAGTTGCTCTCTATTATTGATTTTTCTCTCATGATAGTTAGTTTATTTTTCACATTGATTATTGAACCCCCCCAGGGGAATTGAGCTGATTAACTACTTGGATTGCATATTGGTGAATTTGTCTTGAGTTTACGTATTCCTTGTGGGTTCACTCTAACCTTGGTTAGGTTCTATTTCTTGACACCAACATCTTTATCCTCTAAAGATGAGGTGTAACTTGGGCGACATCAAGATTTTGGCACCGTTGCGATGGAATACGGCTAGACTTAGTAAATTTTACCAATTATTCGAGTGAATCCTTAGTTCCCTTTATTTTACTTTTATTTTTGTTTTTGTTCTTTGCAGGGTGTACGAGTAGTGTATGCCCAACACTCAGAGTCAAGGCAAGCCCCTAACTCCATTTGACCTTTAGATCCATAGAATTACAAGAAGAATGGCCCAAGACAACGCAAACAACGTGGCCAATGTAGCCCTAAATAGTAACAATAATGAAGAGGATCAGAATGAGAATCTATTTCCTTTGGAGGATATTCCACAGCCTCAGGATTTCAACGTCAATGCTTACCGGTGGAATCAGTACAGGTTGAACCCCATGGCTTTGGATGTGACTAGAGCTATTGTGTTGCCACCACTACCGGCAGACACAAAGTTCACAGTCTCTAGCGGGTTACTTCAGATGTTGCAGAACCGTGGGCTATTTGCGGGTTTACAATCGTAGGATCCACATAATCACTTGAACAATATGGCATTTTTTTGTAAGAGTGTGGTGGGGACACAGAATCTGTCTATGGATGCTGTAAAACTTCATGTCTTCCCATTGTGTCTCATGGGCAATGCTGCCTTGTGGCTATCTTTGCTCCGCGTAGTTCAATCACTAGCTGGGTAGACTTGCATAAAGCCTTTTTGGAGAGGTACTTCCCTAGATCAAAGAAACTCAAGTTAAAGGACCATTTAACAACTTCGAGCAACTTTCTGGTGACTCGATAAGCACTACTTGGGAGCGATTTACTAAATGCCTGAGGAGCGTCCCTGACCACAAGATAGTTGATGACACCTTCATGGAGATCTTCTACCGTGCCCTTGATTAGAATAGTTAGGCCTATGCTGACACTATCATGGGGGGCATGGTTCTAGATCAATGATTTGCAAGGATTGCAGAACGTATGGAGCAAGTGATCAACACAAGTTATGCATGGGGGTAGCAGGACATAGCTTCCACAAAGAGTTCATATGATGTCAGTGCATGGGTCAGAGCAAGCCAAAATTAATGAAGAAATTATGCAGCAGCTTGTTCAACTTCGCACAAGCATGGATGTGGTAATAAAGCAGAACCAAGAAACAGTGAACGAAGTAGTCCCCTGATCCCCACATGCATCGATGTACGAGGAGCCATACTATGAGGAGGACACATGTTTTGTGAATGATCAGATGGGTGTTTCCGGACCAACGCCCAATGGTCCAATCAGGAGTATTGGTGCCAAGGTCAAGAAAACCAAGGTTGAAACTTTGGCAGAGATGGAGCTTACAGGGACAACTGCAGAGGTTATTATGATAGAAACAGGGGCCCAGATATAGATTGTGGTCGTAGAAAAGGCATTAAATATGGTCCTTATGTTACACCACACAACCGCGACACAATGTAGGAAATTCTAGAATTTAGGAGATGTTTGATCGCCTATTGAAGAAGGCTGAGACATAGGATAAGACCCTACGGGGCATGAAAAAAAAGATATCTAGTATCAATCAAAAGATAGAGTCTTATTCTGTGGTTATTAAAAAGCTGGAACACAGTTCGGCCAAGTGTCAACTCAATTGAATCAACGTCAAAGGGGTACACTGCTTTCTAATACAGTGTAAAATCTAAAAAATGAAGGGTAGTGTATGGAGATCACTACTCGGGGTGGAAAGAGCACAATAGTCCCTCTTATGCTGGTTGATGTAGAGGATATCCGTGAGGAGATGGTTGCAACAAAGGATGCGGATGAAGGAGATGATCGTGGCAAGGATGGGGTGAGTGAAGTGCTGAAGCACCACAGAGGTTCAAGCCCTTCCCTAGGCCTCCTCCCCCTTTCCCTTAGAGACTCAAAAAGAGGGAGGAGGAAGGCAAGTTCAAGAACTTTCTCTCCATGCTAAAGAAGCTATCTATCCACATCCTTCTCATCGAGGCTTTGGAGAAAATGCCGGGCTATGGGAAGTATATGAAGGACTTGGTTACCAAAAAGTGCACTGTGATTCAAAAGCTTTCTCAAGAGCTTCAACATTGCAGTGCTATCACTACAAAGTCCTTGGTTCAGAAGCATGAAGATCCATGTACTTTCACCATACCTTGTACTATAGGAGATGTGGAGTTCGCAAGGGCACGATGTGATTTAGGTGCCAGTATCAATCTGATGCCCCTTGCGGTCTGCAAGAAGCTTGGATTAGGAGCCCCTACTCCGAACTAGCATGCGATTTTTTAATGACAGAGCAAACAGTGAATAAGCCTATGGGGGATACTCTATGATGTGCTAGTTAAAGTGGAAAAATGCATATTTCCCATAAACTTTGTGATTCTAGATTGCGAAGTCAACTTCAACGTCCAATCATCTTGGGAAGACCATTCCTAGCCACTAGGCGAGCCCTAGTGGATTTTGATATCCCCCAAGTTACACCTCCTTTTAGAGGATAAAGGGGTTATTGTCAAGATATAAAGCCTAACCACGGTTAGGGTCGAATCCAAGGGAATACGTAGGCTCAAAGGAAATTCATCAATAAGCAATTCAAGCAATTAACCAACTAAATTCCCCAAAGGGGGGGTGGGTGGGTT
>JAPFFP010096861.1:0-10079 GCA_026153255.1 Solanum medicagineum | reverse complement strand
CCCGGGTGGGGGGAAAAACAGAGGAAAAGGGGGGGAAAAAAAAAAAATCAAAAAAACAAAACAAAAAAAAAAACCCAAACTAACCCCCGGGGGGGGGGGGGGGGGGGTTTTGCATTGTTCAACAAGAAAATAAACTAAACTAACTATCACGAGAGATAATCAATAGTGGATAGCAACTAGGGTATTGTGTTCCCCATGATTCACCAACTTAGTATCCCTGGATAAACCAATTCAAATCTTATGTATAGCAAGCAGGATCATAATTTAAGTTCACCAAACCCTTTGGTCTAGGTGAGAGGTGAATTTTACTATGTGACTTGGCCCATCTCCATAGTGTGCAATACTAACCATTACCTGTAGTCCCAGTCAACCTCCCCTTGGTCTAGTTTAGTTGATCAGACGAGAACACATCATCGAATCCTATTAGTCAATCTCTTATCCTATTCATTACCACCTGGATTGGGAAGGTAACACTAGGCAAGTCCTAATGTTTTCCACCACTAAAAAACATGCAAAAATGAAGAAAATTGATTAATCCATGCAAATACCCAATCTAAGAATTGCAAAATATCCGGGTCTACTTTGTTAGATCTTCATAGTTCCCACAACTCTAGTTGTGGATTTAGCTACTCATGCTATGGGTAGATGAAGAAAATATGAATTGAGAAAATATAATTAAACACTTACCCAATTGAATTGAGAATTAAGCAAATCCAATATTGATTGAGAATCACAAGATGTAAGATAAAATTTATTCACTAGTGTATTCTCTATCAAATATTGAGGTCTCCAAGTACAATAACCCTAAAAGTGCTCTCTAATGATGTTCTCTGCTGTACTCTTTTGAAAAATAACCTAAAAAGTACTATTTATAGTAATTACAATTAGGTCCTTAGAAAATAAAAAACTGGTTGGCGACTTTCTACGAAAGGTCTCTTTGACTCGTAAAGTGGTTTACGAGTCGTAATTGGGGTCTCCTATTCAACTCTTGAGATCTTGGACTTCACTTCTACGGATCCACTTTACGAGTCGTAGACTGATTCAAGACTCATATTTCTCTCTTGTTGTCTTCATCTACAACACATGGTCCTTCACTGGAAATCTTCACAAAACCTCTCTATACGACTCATAAAGTGATCTATGACTCGTATGGCTGAACTTCAGATCTCACTCTTCACTGGAATTTGTCATAAAACTACCTCTATGACTCGTAGACTGCTCTATGACTCATAGAGGGTCTTGTAAAACACCTAAAACCAGAAAGCTCTGCAATTTTGCCTCAAAGTCATGCCAACCTGCTTTGCTGAAAATTAAACACTAAAACACATAAAAATCAAAATAAATGTTGCATTGAGAACACACATGATTCTAAGTTTTAAGCATCAAATGTGCTACATTTTGACAGCACATCAACACTCTCAATTTAAAATTGTTGCTTATCCTCAAGTGATGACTCAATCTAAATAGACAATATAGCAACACAAATGGCATATATCATATACAATTCAACTCAGGTACCCGCACCAACTTTTCAAAATAGGATCAGATAGCTATTTAGCAAATTGAAGTATATTGGTGCATCTGCAAACACAATTATGACAAGCAAGGGAATATCAATGGTCCACAATCACTGAACAAGTCAAATGCTAACAATGCAATGTACGTGTCCTCACAGAAAGAAGTCCCAAATAAAACACTCAATGATGATTTCAAAATTAACCATGGGATTGTGCAAACACACTCATTCTCACAAAAGATATTCATGCATAATGACTAATACTATAGGCTTGCCCCAATACTCATGACTCAGACTTTCAGCTAATTAAACTAGGATCACTTTAGAACTTACTAGGCTGTAATGTAGGCTCAGAGGTCTGTGGTATGACATTTTGGAAAAATAGTGACTAAAGGGCATCCTTGAACTATGTTTTCATCACTTTCACCTTACCAACTCTAATATTTTTACCTTATTCTCCCTTTTTCCACATTCAAGCTTTTTTTGAGTATTTTTTTGCTCATTTTTCAGATTTTGCCTCATTTTTAAACTTCATTTTTCTTTTTTTTTCTTTTTAAAATCTCAATATAAGACATTTTTTCTTTTTCTTGAACGTGGTACATGATTTTCTTTTTTTTCTCCTCATTCCCAACTCACCACCTTATTTTTGTGATTTTACTCCTACACCAGCCACCCTCGACTTAGGCTTTTAGCCTATATTAAAGTACATATATCTATTCCTCAAACCAGGGCCACTTTTGGTAGCAACCCTCAACTTAGGCTTTTTTACCTCAATCAAGATTCACGGTGCTCAAGGATGGACTAGAGCCAATTTCAAGCTTTATTACTAGACAAGCTAGGCTAATTAGATATTTAAAAAGAATTGGTTCATGCAAGGCTCAAATATTTAGAACAAGGGATCAAACTTCATTTGGTTGGTCATTTAGGCTAAAGTGGACTAATTAAAGAACAAAAGGCCTAAGATCTCTCCCAATCTATTTAATCTACAATCTAGCTTAGGGTAACAGTGCAAGTTCTGAATTAGCACAAAATACATGAATCTGACAAAATAAGTTCACACTCACATGGCATTACACACATTATCAACAAGAGACTCATAAATCATGCTTCACATGTCAATTACCATTACTTATCAGAACATACATTGCCAAATACCTAAACATGCATAGTTACCATCAAACTACTAATCAAATTTTTTTTTGGTGGGTACCATTGTTCAAAATAAAACAAAAATATATGATATGCTATAAGTTTTAGTACTATATGCTACAAATATAATCTAAACATCCTAAACGTATCGGTTCAAAAAAAATTAAATATCAATGAGGAAAAAGAACACTGGCAAGAAAACCTCGGGATCAAAATTTGGGGTAGTTCAGACCATAAGCTACTTAGACTTCACTAAGGCACATAACTACCTACACCCCATCGTAAAAAATGTGCATTGTCCCCCATGCACAAAATCAATTAAAAATAGATTATAAGGGGTCAAAAAAAAATATATACCTAGGCGCCTAAGCGCCATGGTCCACCTTAGCTTGCCTCTCAAGCAGCGCCTGATTTATTGTCGCGGTATGATATAGTTGTCATGAGTACTCAAGCTTCCTTAATATCCCATTCTTCAACCATGTTGATCTCTTCCACATTTCCAAGGTATGGCTTGACTCTCTGGTTATTTACTTTGAAAGTACCTCCATTTTGTCTCTCCAATTCAATGGCCGACTGATCAAAGACGCGTGTGATGTGCGGTCAAAATACAACACATTTGATACCTAAAACAAGGGCTTTTGTGATTTGTTAATGCAACGTTTTATGATTTTTATGTGTTTTTGTGTTGTTATTGCAGAAAAGGTAGGTTGGCATGATTTTGGAAGTAAATGATGGATTTTGCTGAAATACAGGACATACGAGCTCGCCTACGAGTCGTAGCTTAAGAAACGAGTCATATGCTAATCTCGTAGCATGAAACAGAGATCAAAAATCCAAAATCTGCTAAGTGGAGGCTAGCCTACGAGTCATAGGTCTCTCCACGATTCGTATAGGTGGACTCGTAACAGGAAATAGAGAGCCAAAACTTTGGACAAAAAACTGAAGGCCTAGACTGTGAGAGGAGCATACGAGTCGTAGCCCAAGCTACGACTCAAACCGGTGGGTCGTACCAGTTGAATCCAAAATGTGAAACACCTGATACAAGACCCCAATTATGATTCATAGGTCACACTACGAGTCGTACATGGGAGGCGTACGTGCTGCCGGTTGTCTTTTCTATGTAATTTTTAGGGTTAAATGTGTAACTACTATAAATACTTTAAATTAGGTTTTTTTTGTATAGATTCAAAAATTCCAGAACATTGAACATCACCTTTGAATATTCTCTAGAAAATTTTAGGGTTTTAGGATAAATTTTCATTTTCTCTAGGAAAACTCACTTTTGGGGATGCAATTCCCATATTGTATTCATTCGTAATCTATCAAGCTTGTGGTTTGCAAGTTGTGGTGGTATCATTCTTCATTGCTTTGGGCAAGACTCTCAACTATGTCATGTATTTGCATTTTTGTTGGTTTTGCTTTAGCCACGAGTAGCTAAGCGCCCACAACTTGGGGTTGTGGGAACCATGGGTAGTTGACTTGAGATGACCTATATTTATTGCATTTCTATGATTAGGGTTTAGCATGTATTATTTATTTCCCTTTGTTTGGATTGTTTTTTTGTGGTGACCAACACCAAACCTAGCCTACTATCACAATCCCGACTAAGGTAGTGACGAATAGGAAAAGGAAGTAAATGACAGGATTTGATTGATGTATTCTCATCTAATCAACCAAACTTGAACAAGGGGAGGTTGACTGGGACAATGGGTAATGGTTAGTTGGCACACCATGGTTTCCGGCCATGCGCCATGGTGAAATTCGGCGTTCACCTTCACAAGAGGGTTGGAAGAACCTAAGATACCATCCTGCATGCAGATTTCCCACTGTAGTGAGGTTGTCTAGGCTAATCGAATCGACGAGCCACGAGGAACACAATTCCCAAGTTGTGCCTAAACTTGACTATTTCCTCACGTAGTAGTATAGTATTCATTTTACTTTTGTTTTATAATCACAAACCCTCCCCCCCTATTTAGAGAGTTTAGTGATAGATACTCGAAATGATTGAAAGTGAATTTTTGTAGTCAAGCCCTGTATTCCCTATGGATTCGACCCTAACCTTTGATTAGGTTAATAACTGATAGCGACCGCTTTCTTATTGGAGTGTGACCATCAACAAAAATTATGGTGCCATTGCAGGGGAATACTGCTAGGTTTTGACTTTATTTCACTATTAGTTAGTTCTAGTATTAATTTCTAGACTCTCTTGTATGTTACTTTTATTTTTTTTTGTTGTTTGATTTTACTTGCAGGGTGTACTCAGTTGTATACCCAACACAATGAGCCAAAGCAATCCCTTAACTTCAATCAATTTGGAGGTCCATTAACTTTTAGAAGGATGGCTCAAGTGAATGAGGATTTTGCGGTTGAGGAAGAGATAAACATAAATGATGATGATATGGGTAGAGAGGAGAATCCACCACAGATAATAGGCCACAACTTAGGGACTTCAACAAAAACACTTATAGATGGAATCAATATTGTTTGAACTGGATAGCCATGGATATTACCAGTGTTATAGTATTGCCTCCTTTATCGGCCGATGCTATGTTTGCGGTATCGAGTGGATTGCTCCAAATACTCCAAAACCCTAGTTTGTTCATAGGGCTACCTTTAGAGGATCCTCACTGTCATCTCCATAATGTGGTTTTTATCTGCAAGAGTGTCACGGGGACACAAAATCTTTCTTTGATGCTGTTGGCTTGTGGGTGTTTCCATTGTCACTGACTGGGAATACCGCTGTACGGTTGTCTGAGCTTCCTTCGGGTACAACAACAAGTTGGTCAGAGCTTCAGGGAGTGTTTCTTGAAAGACATTTCCCAAGATCAAAGAAACTAAAGCTCAAAGATAATAAACAATTTTGAGCAATTGTCGGACGACTCTATTAGTACCACATGGGAGAGATTTACTAAATTTTTGATGATGGTCCCCGATCACAAGATTGTTAATGATGCCTTGGTTGAAACTTTCTATCGAGCACTTGACGAGAATAGTCAAGCTTGTGTCGAAACAATAATGGGAGGCATGTTTCTTGACCAACCCTTTGCATTGATAGCCACAAGAATGGAACAAGTTGTTAAAACCAATAGAGAATGGGGTCAATGAGAGCAAGGTGTAATGAAGACCTCTTGTGCGGTCAACACCAACAATGAGCAAGCAAAGGTCAATGAAGAGATCATGGAGCAACTTGCTCAACTTCACATAAGTATGGACTTGGTCTTCAAGCAAAACCAAGCAAGTGTCCAAGTGGTTGCTCACCAACCTCCTAAGACTCCCATATATGAAGATCCATTCTTTGATGAAGATGCTTGCTTCGTGAGCAATCAAGCGGCGGGGTTTCCAGAACCCCAAAGGGTCCAATTCGGACTATTGGAGGTAAGGTTCTGGGAATCAAGGTCGAAACTACAACCATGATGGTGCTCATAGAGAACCTAGGTGGCTACTATGAATGGGAGTGAGTGCCGGATGCCGAATGGGGTAGAAGAGATGGATATAGAAATGATCCTTATGTGCCGCTCTACAACCATGATGTTGTGCGAAGCTCTTCAATGCTTGAGATGTTTGACAAGTTGTTAAAAAGAGCCGTCCATCAAGATGAGACCTTGAAGGGAATGAGATCAGACATTTCAAGCTTAAACCAAAAACAGTGTCTCACTCTGTTGCGATTAAATAGCTACAACAACAATTTGGGCAAGTCTCTTCACAACCGAACCAATGACAAAAGGGAAACTTACTAAGCAACACGGTTAAAATCCTAAAAATGAAGGGCATTTAATGGCACTCATGACTCGGAGTGGCAAAAGCATTGTTGATCCCCCTATGCCGAGGGTTATGGATGAAAATCGCAAGAAGAGGGTAAATGAAGAGATCGAAGCACCCAACATAAAAGAGCAACCAAAGAAATATAAAACCTTTCCAAGGGCCCCTCTACCTTTTCCCCAAAGGCTTAGGAAGAGAAAAGAGGAAGGCAAGTTTGAACAATTTTTGGAGGTGCTTAAGAAGTTGTCAGTGGACATCCCCTTAGTTGATGCTCTTGTAAGGATGCGGGGGTACGCCAAATGGATGAAAGATCTAGTCAAGAAAAAGCAAAACGCTAGCCAAGACCTCTCCCAAAATTTTCAACATTGTAGTACCATCACCACAAAGTCATTAGTGCATAAGCGAGAAGATCCGGGTGCATTCACCATATCATGAACAGTTGGGGAACTTGCATTTGCTAGAGCACTGTGTGATTAACTTAATGCCTCTTGCCATATTTAGAAAGCATGGTTTGGGCAGCCTTGTTCCTACAAAGATGCGGCTATTAATGGTAGACAGAACAATCAAGAAGCCTGTGGGGATACGTTATGATGTGTTGGTAAAGTTAGATAAATTTATATTTCCCGCATATTTTGTTATACTTGACTATGAGGTTGATTATGCAGTCCCTATCTCTTGGGAATTCCTTTCCTAGCCACAGGTAGAGCATTGGTTGATATGGAAAAGAGTCTGTGACTTTCAGGTTTGTTGAAGAGGTAGTTGTGTTTCAAGTGGGCTAACAAGATAGAAAGAGTTGTGAGTTTCAGGTTGTCTCAATGACTGAAATGAGTGAGGATGATGAAATAGAGATCCCAGTTGAGTTGAGGTTGGGAGTAGAACCTTGGTAGTTGTGTTGATGAATTTTGATGATGAAGGCATTCCTGATTATGAGGAAACGGTAAATGTTCTTGGAGTGTTGTTTGGACCTAAGCGATAAGCCTGGTTGGAGTTGGATTTGTGCAACAGGGAAACGCCACCTATAAAGCCTTCTGTAGAAGCCCACCTGAGTTAGAGTCAAAGGCACTACCCGCACATCTTAAGTATGCATGCCTGGGTGAAAACAACATGCTGCCTGTCATAATTGCAGCCAATTTAAGTGAAGTCCAAATAGAGGCCCTCGTCTCCGTTCTCAAGCAATTCAAAAGAGTAATTGGGTGGACAATTGCAGATATTATTGGCATACCCTTTGGGATATGCACTCATAAGATTCAGCTAGTGAAGGATTACAAACTTAGTATCGAATATCAGAGACGGTTGAACCCACCAATGCAAGAGGTTGTGCGGAAAGAAATCATCAAGTGGTTGGACGCAGGAGTAATCTACCCGATCGTCGACAGTGAATAGGTTAGTCAAGTGCAGTATATGCCAAAGAAGGGAGGTATCACAATGGTGTCTAATGCAAAGAATGAGTTGATTCCTATACGACCAGTCACCGGATGGAGAGTGTGTATGGACTATAGAAAACTCAATGCTCTAACCAAGAAGATCATTTCCTATCCCCTTCATAGATCAGATGCTTGACAGACTGGCAGAGAAAGGATGGTATTGTTTCTTTGATGGATATTCTGGGTACAATCATATTATTGTTGCACCCAAGGATCAAGAGAAGATGACTTTCACATGCCCATATGGTACCTTTGCATTTAAGAGAATGTCTTTGGACTGTGTAATGCTCTAGCCACATTTCAAAGATGCATGATGTCTATTTTCTCGGACATGGTTGAAAGTACTATAGAGGTGTTCATGGATGATTTAGTGTGGTTGGACAGTCTTTTGAAGAATGTTTAGTACATTCGTGTGATATGTTATAGAGGTATAATGAGAGTCATTTAGTGTTGAATTGGGAGAAATGTCATTTTATGGTCAAAGAAGGCATCGTGCTTGGTCACAGAATCTCAAACAAGGGAATCAAGGTAGACAAAGCAAATAGAGGTTATCCAGAAATTGCTACCACCAATCTTTGTGAAAGGTATCAGGAGCTTTCTGGGCCATGCAGGGTTCTACTGACGCTTCATAAAGGATTTTTCCAAGATCTCGCAACCCTTGAGCAAGGTTTTAGAGAAAGATGCCAAGTTTGTATTTGATGATGCATGAAGGCAAGCCTTCGAAGAATTGAAAAGAAAGTTGGCTTCGGCACCTATTATTGTGGCTCCTGATTGGTCAAAACCATTTGAACTAATGTGTGATGCAACTGGGGTTGCACTAGGTGTGGTGTTGGGGCAGCGTAGGGATCGGATTCTGCAGCCTATCTATTATGCTAGAAAAGTACTTAATGTGGCCCAGAAAAATTGAACAAGAATTGCTGGCCTTGGTTTTACCTTTGAAAACCTAAGGTGATACTACACACTGACCACACAACACTCAAATATCTGATAGCTAAAAAGGATGCAAAACTGAGACTGATCAAATGGGTACTCCTCTTGCGAGAATTCAATTTTGATGTGATTAACAGAAAGGGGTTAGAAAATCAGGTGGCCTACCATCTTTCTAGATTAGACGATGAAGTTATGGTGAAATATGATGACAAACTTGACATCAATGATTCATTCCCCGATGAGAGAGTTTTGGGCCTCATGTGATCTTATACCTTGGTTTGGAGACTATGCTAACTACTTGGTGAGTGATATAGTGCCTCTTGATTTGAACACCTATCAACATTGCAAGTTTATGCAGGATGCAATGAAGTTATTCTGGGATGAGCCATACTTATTTCATATTTGTACGGATGGAATCATCCGTAGATATGTTCCAGAAATTGAGGTGATGAGCATTCTTGAAGCATGCCACTTATCGTTGGTGGGTGGCCATCACAGTGGGGCTTGAACTGCTTATAACGAGTTACAGTGTGGCTACTATTGGCCGTCTATACATTAAGACGCCCATGATTATGTTAAGTCTTATGATAGATGCCAAAGAGAGGGCGGGGTTTCGTAAAGGCATGAACTTCTGCTAAATCCTATTTTGGTGATAGATCAGTTTGATGTTTGGTGCATTAATTTTATTGGACCCTTTGTCAGTTCTTATGGTAATAAGTACATTCTGGTTGCAGTTGATTATGTCTTTAAATGGGTAGAGGCCATAGCCTTACCAAACAATGAGGGCAAGAGTGTTACGGGGTTTCTTCGAAGAAACATTTTTTTCCAGGTTTGGTACGCGTCGAGCAATTATCAGTGATAGAGGTTCTCACTTTTGCAACCGACTATTCAAAGCTGTCCTTGAAAGGTATGGTGTTAAGCACCGAGTGGCAACCCCATACCATCCCCAAACAAGTGGGCAAATGGAAGTATCAAATAGGGAGATAAAGTAAATCTTATCCAAAATGGTGAACGTGAATTGCACTAATTGGCCAAAGAAGTTAGATGACGCCTTATAGAATGTCTCCATATCAATTGGTGTTTGGAAAAGCATGTCATCTGCCAGTTGATCTGGAACGAAGCAGTAACATCTAGATTAATGCAAGTGAATGAACTTGATGAATTTAGGCTGCGAGTATATGACAGCTCTGCATGGTACAAGCAAAGGATGAAAGTGTAGCATGATCACAAAATTGAGAACCACCAATTTGCTCCAGGAGACATGGTTTTGCTTTATAACTCTAGGTTGAAGTGGTTTCCTA
>JAPFFP010096842.1:0-20178 GCA_026153255.1 Solanum medicagineum | reverse complement strand
TCTTGTGTTATTCCTTGGTGCTAGTAGGATTCATGTGTATGTGGGTTGATCCTTGATCCCTTCCAATCAAGGAGACCTAAAATTATTTTCAAGAAAACCTACACGAATTTTACTTATTTTAATTTAGGATTTGAATATTATGATTCCTTAAATTCTATTGATTCATGGATAGTGTTTATTTGATGATTTTAATGTGATTTAAATTTTTATATGAGGATTTACTTTGGGTTTATGAAGTTATAAGTATGTATGTTCCCTTTTTGAATTATTTATTCATGAGAGATTACACTATGAATTTAAATATGGAATTAATTATGTTTTCACTTCAACTTCATATTATAAATGTTGATTTTTAAATGGAGTTTTAATTACACATGTCATTTCCTCATTCTTCATAGCATATACATTCATCTACACGGATTGTTTTGAAAAATTATGTTATGGGTAAGCCCAATTTCATTTTATGTTATGGTTTTGATAAAAAAGGTTGGTTATGACAATGTTGTGATCACATATATGTCTTTGATTTTGGCTCTTTAAGCATTTTGGGTGCTTGCACCATTTTGTATATGAATGGGCTATTCCTATGCATGAGTATTATGATTATGAAATTATGATTTTGGCATTTGAACCTAAGTATGAATTATTATAAATGATGTTTGGCTTTTAAGACCAATTGTGCATTGAAATGATTTAGATAATGACTATTGCCTTTTTAAAAGTATGTATATGCATATTATAAGTATTCTTGTGGGATGACGACTTATCTTGTTGTGTTGAGTGTCTTTCATTAGTTTGGGCTACTTGCTTAGCATGTTTCTAATGACTGTAGAAGCCGTGAGGTTGTAATATGATGGGTAAGGATGGTCGATTTATTTAGTCAACTACGATGGGTTAGTTACTTCGCCAAGATTGATCTTTTGTTCAGGTTTTGTCCCCAAGTGAGGATGGGGGTAGGTGATATCCCTAAGTGTCCTTTTTCGACAAGGAGTGAGCGTTTTGAAAATTGTGGTGTTTTTTTGTTGGCTAATGCATCAGTTGTGTTTATGGGTTTCACGAATAGGGTCTTAAAACACTACCTTGATATGTTTGTGGTGATCTCTAGCGATGAGGTATTGATTTGTTTAGAGCTTGTGAATTATTTGAGGGTAGTGTTGCAAATCTTGGATGATGAGGGGATTGGTTGCTAAATATGATTGGTGTGAGTTGAGGATTACAAGAGGGTTGTTAGAAATCCTTAGGGATTATTGTATGAGTGTGCATTGATTTTTCAAGTAAGGCTAGTGTTGTGGTTGGTTCTCTAGGTAGCCTAGTGTGTGCAGATAATGGTGGTAAAGAGAGGCCTAGTAGAGTCCATTGGTGGGCTAAATAGGGAGTTATGTTGAAGGAAGTTGAGAATGGTAGTATAGAGTTCTTGATGGTTCCAAACCTTCTTGGGTTAAAAGGACTAGATTAGGTAAGGCCTTGATTCTGCCCTATTAAAGTTTGAAGCCATGCATTGAAACAAATGGTAAAGTAGAAGTTGTCGCCAAGGGGGGAGATTGTGGTCCATGGTACCAAGTGGGTTAGGTGTGTTTAAGGTTGGCAATCGAGTTAATGTTTGTAGGCCCTTATAGGGTTTGGATGAGAAATTGGAGAGATGGCATAAGGGTTAGAACTACCTAGGTTCATGAGTATAGCAAGCCCTTATAGTCGGCGTTGTGTCCACAGTTGGATGGTCTGGAGTGCGAGAATGGCCTTGTTGGGTTATTCCGGAAGTTTTAATCATTAGGATTGAGGTTTGTTTTAGTAAGGAGGGGGTCAAGTTAATGGTTTGTGAGTCCTTACAGGGTATAGAGGGAGGTTGGTAAAGATTGCTTAAAGTTTGGGGATTGCCTTTGGGTGTAGATACTGGTTCATCTGGTTCTTCATGCTTTTATGTTGAGAGGATGTGTTGGTGACTCTAGGGTGTTATAGAACACTTATGTTGCGGGTGTTATGGAGGATATGTTGGCTTATGAGAAGGTCTCGGTGGAGGTGTTGGATGGATGAGTGGTGAAGTTGATTGATAATGATGTAGTGTTGTTCAAGACCCTTTGGAAGAGTCGTCTATTCGTATATGTCTCTTGGGGAGCCGGAGTGGGCTTGGAGGAGAAATATCCCTATCTTTTTCATTCTATTCAAACTTATGATAACACGTCAGGTCCTCTTTTTATGATTCCAAGCATTATGTTTCACCCCCTATGTCATTCATATGCATTCGTGTTTAAGTTGGCAAACTTATGATGATTTGCCAGTTATCTTGAGATTTTGAAAATGGTGTTTTAAATGTAATGTTGCATTCTTGTTGTGGCTGATCTCTTTATGATCACACTTCTCTTGTATGATTCTTTGACATTCTGGGACGAATGTTCCCAAGGGGAAATATTGAAACGACCCCAAAAAGTGCTCTTAAATATGCCTTGGAAATGCTCGGAATCGTGATTTCCATATATCTAAAAATCCGTTTGTTATTTCAAAAATACAACTTCATATTCTTTTTTAGGAGTCAAATTGAGTGGAAATGAGTCTAACCCGAATTTTAGAGTAACCGTGTCAAAATCGAAAAATCGTAAAAAACACTATTTAGGAGGGTCAACTTTGAAGGGGCATACCTCTTAGCACACAAAGACTTGGGTGGCCCATGGCCTACCAAATTAAATCCCTTTGAATTAGCTTTACAACTCACTTAGGTTCACCTCATTCGGAGTTCGAATGAAGAATTTATGCCAGTTTTCGTAGAATTCGTTTGTGCAGAAATGCAGATTTTCAGTGAATATCCGCATCGCCTCCGCGACATGGACCTGTGTTATTTTTGTCCTGTTTTTTTTATTTTGCTCCAAGACTTTCATGTCATGGGCCCAACGGTTCCCATATATATTTTTACCTATACATAGCCTTATTTCACCCTCATATCATCCTAAACATTCCCCAATACTCACTCAAACAATTTGACTCATATTTCACCCTAAATTCAACTCCCAAACTCAAGACCAATCTTACGGATTTGATCGAGGATCTCATTCAAGCTTCAAGTCTCCATTTCCAATCTTCATCAAGAGCTCTCCAAAGTCAAGGTATGTGGTGTTGAATCCTTGGGTCCTTCCACCCATGGTGCTAAACCCTCTTTTTACTAATATATCATGATTTAAAGTTTATTTTTACGTGTGGGTCTCGTATATTGAGAAATTTACTGCACAGTGAGTTTAGTTCATGAAAGTATGGTTTTTTTAGTATGTTTTGATCTCTAAATCTTGGATCTAATGTCGGATTTGATGAGGGATTTTAATGTGAATGTCTTGGGATTGTTGCAATGTGTTGATTGATGGTTTTACAACAAATTTCCTTGCATGATTTCTTCTCTAAATTGCATGGTCTTTTACCCCATTACACACCCCCAAGGTGTTTGATAAAATATCCGAATGTGGTTCCTTGAGGATTTGAAGGTCCAAAGTATGAGATATGATATGAATGATGTTTTATTGATGAAATGAGCTTATGTACATGATATACTCTATATAAAGTGTTGCATTAGACCATGCCCAATCCGGGGAACTAAGAGCCTAGATAACCAAGGTGGGGATTTTTACCCATCCACCATGTGAGGGATTTGTACCACACCACCAGGGTGATGGGGGTGACATCATCAATAACCATGTGAGTAGTTTGTACCACACCAAAAGGGTGATGGGGTTAGATCACTATCAACTATGTGAGAGGTTTGTACCACACCACCAAGGTGATGGGGTGAGATCATCATCAACCAAGGTAGGGGTTTGTACTCATCAAACCATGTGACGAGCTTGTACTTCGCCACCAGTGTGATAAGTTGTGATTATCATCAACAATTTGAGGGGTTCATACCACACCACCAGGGTGATAGGGTGAGAGCACCATCAACCGACCTAGGGGTTTATACTTTGGAAATCTAGTTGGTCTATGCTTCACTAATGATACCCTATATGAGCATGAGTTACTTAAGCATGTTTTACTTATGCATTGATCATACATGTCACATTACTATATCATGCCTATTGTCTATAGTTATGCATGTTGATTATGAAGCTTATCTCTTATTGCATTGCATCCCACATACTAGGTACCTTCGAACATACTAACACATACTCTATGCCTACATGATGTTACCATGTAGGAATTGGAGCTCCTACTGATTCTTATTGTGGCTAGACAAAATGTTCAAGTTAGGATTTGGTGAATCCTCCATTCCGGGGACAATGACTATTCTCTTATACTATGTTCTAAGACTATCTCTCTCTTATGTATTTATTAACTATGAGGGTGAGCCCAGTTGCTTATCTTGGCCGCGCTCTTTTCTATGTAGTAGAGGTGTTATTGGACATGTTATGTATTATGCTTGAGCTTTGATTCACTAATGAAATTCAAGCTATTTAAGTATAAATCTCTCCCTCCCTTAGTCCCAATTTCCCTTGTTTATATTTCTTATGTTGTTTTACATTGCTTCCACGACCAAAGATGTGTAATGATATGCTATGATGCTTGTTTGGGGTCCCTTCAGGTTCCCCATTTGCCGGTCACGTCTAGGCCCTAGGCTTGGGTTGTGACACAAAACTTTAAGCATTAATCAAAAAATAGTGTCTCACTCTGTAGCTATCAACAGCTAGAACAACAGTTTAGTCAAGTGTTGACTCAGCTTAATAAGCGTCAGAGGGGTACACTGCCTAGCAATATAGTGCAAAATCCTAAAAATGAAGGGGAGTGGATGGTGGTTAGTACTCGGGGTGGCAAGAGCACCATTGACCCTCCCATGCCATTTGGTGAAGAAAATGTTCAACAGGAGATAGTACTAGCTAAGGATGCGGATGAAGGAGATGATCGTGGTAAGGATGGGGTGAGTGAAGCTAGTGATGCTCCACAGAGGTTTAAGCCCATTCCTAGGCCTCGTCCTCCCTTCCCTTAGAGAATTAAAAAGAGATAGGAGGAAGGCAAATTCAAGCACTTCCTCTCCATACTAAAGCAGCCCTAAATCAATATCCCTCTTGGTAATGGAGAAAATGCCAGGGTATGCAAAGTATATGAAGGACTTGGTCACCAATAAGTGCACTGTGAGTCAGGAGTTCTCTTAAGAGCTTAACATTGTAGTGCTATTGCTACGAGATGCTTGGTTGAGAAGCGAGAAGATCCAGGTTCTTTCAACATACCCTGCACTATTGGAGGTGTGGAGTTCACAAAGGAATATGTGAATTAGGTGACAGTATCAATATGATGCCCTTTGTATTCTACAAGAATCTTGCATTGGGAGCCCCTACTCCAACTAGCATGCAATTATTGATGGTCGATCGCACAGTGAAGAAGACTGTGCGGAAACTATATGATGTGTTGGTAAAAGTTGAGAGGTTTGTGTTCCCTCAGACTTTGTGGTCCTTGATTATGAGGCCAATTTAGAAGTCCCTATCATTTTGGGAAGGCCCTTCTTAGCCACTGGACGCACCTTGGTGGACATAGAGAAGGGGAAACTCAAGTTTAGATTTGGGAAAGATGAGGTCGTGTTCAATATTTTTTTCAGCTTGCAAGGAAAGAAAAGGATGTGAGAGTGGTTTCTGTTATCGAGGTTGTTGATAAAGCTGAATCAAAGGTACCTCTTGAACTAAGATTAGGTGTTGACACGTTGGAGGCAGTGCTGATGAACTTCGATAGCGATGGTGTCCCAGATTATGTGGAGACAGTGAATGCTCTAGGGTGTCTTTTGGTCATAGACGCCAAACTAAGCTAGACATAGGTTTGCATAATCTGGAGTCACCACCCACAAAGCCTTCCATAAAAGACCATGGTGTTAGAATTGAAGGCCCTTCTAGCACATATGAGGTATGTATTTTTGGGAGCCAACAACACTTTGTCGGTCATAGTAGTTGCAGATTTGAATGATGAGCAAATCGATGCCTTTGTAATGGTGCTCAAATAATTCAAGAAGACCATCAGATGGATGATTCCAAATATCATTTGTATCCCTCCTTGGTATATACACACAAAATCTAGCTGCTCAAGGGCTACATGCCTAGTACTAAGCACCAAAGGTGCCTCAACCCTCTTATGCAAGAAGTTGTGCTTAAAGAGATCATCCAATGTTTAGATGAAGGAGTAAACTACCTGATCACTAATAGTGAATAGGTGAGTCCGGTGCAGTACGTCCCAAAACAAAGAAGGTATCATAGTGGTACCTCATGCCAATAATGAGTTGATCCTAATGCAGCCAGTCACAGGATAGAGGGTATGCATGGTTTACAGAAAGCTCAATGCTTCTACAGAGAATGATCACTTTCCTATGCTATTCATGGATCAAATGTTGGATACACTACCTGGAAAGGGGTGGTACTGTTTTGGTATTAAGGCTATAATTAGATCACCATTTCTCCAGAGTACCAAGAGAAGACAACATTTACATGCCCCTATGGCACCTTCGCATTCAAGAGGATGACATTCAGGTTGTGTAATGCCCCAACAACATTCTAGAGATGTATGATGTCCATTTTCTCAGATATGGTGGAAGGCATTATTCAAGTCTTCATGGATGAGTTTAGTATGGTTGGAGACTCATTTGAGGCTTGCTTGAAACACCTACATGTTGTTTTGCAAAGATGCATGGAGAGTCATCTGGTACTAAATTGGGAAAAGTGTCACTTCATGGTGAAAGAGGGCATTATGTTGGGGCAAGAACATCAAGAGAAGGAATTAAAGATGACAAAGCTAAAGTGGAGGTGATTGAGAAGCTCTCGCCACCCATCTTAGTAAAGGGTGTGAATAGTTTCTTTGGGCATGTAGGATTCTACAGTAGATTCATAAAAGACTTCTCTAAAATTACACACCCATTATGAAAATTATTGGAGAAAGATTCTATGTTCGTGTTTGATGATGCGTGTCTTAAAGCCTTTGAAGAATCAAAGTGATTGATCTCAGCGCCAATCATCATGGCTCTAGACTGGTCCAAGCCTATTGAAATCATGTGTGGCGCAAGTGGGGTCGCTCTAGGTGTAGTATTGGAATAGTGCAAGGAGAAGATATTACATCCAATATACTATGCCAAAAAATCCTTAAGTACAGCGTTGAAGAATTACACTATTATCGTGCAGGAGTTACTCGCACTGGTCTTTACATTTCAAAAGTGAAGGGTATATATCTGTTAGGGGCCACAGTGGTGGTGCAAACAAACCATTCAACACTTAAATATTTGATGGCTAAGAAGGATGCAAAGACAAGGTTGATGAGATGGGTGCTTCTCTTGTAAGACTTCATCTTCAACGTCATCTATAGAAAAGGGAAAGAGAATTAGGTTGCAGATCACCTCTCCAAATTGGAAGATAGGGCCATTGAATTGGAGAGATAAAATGGAGGAACTTTCAAAGTAAATGGACAAAGGGTCAATCAATACCTTGGAAATGTGGAAGAGATAAAGACGGTGAAAGAATGGGATCGTGCAGAAGTCTGAAGTACTTAATAAATCTATGTCGTGCCATGATAATAAATCAGGTGCTGCTTGGGAGGAAACCCAAGGTGGAGACTGGCGCTTAGATGACCAGGTATGTTTTTGCCCCCTTATGCTCTATTTTGTCTTGATTTTGTGCATTGGGGATAATGCACATCCATTTGATGGGGTGTGGGTAGTTATGGGCCTTCGTGACGTCTGAGTAGCTTGGGTCCATAACTACCCCAATTGTTGATCTCGGGGTTTTCTCGCCTTTGTTCTTTTTCTCTGCGGATATTTAATTTCTGTTGAACAAGCACGTTTAGGATGTTTAGATAATATTTTTAGCATAGAGTACCAATACTTGTGGCATATAGTATGTTTTCGGTGTTTTATTTGAAAAATGATATCCACCAAAATTTTTTATTAAGTAGTTAGATAGCAACCATTCATGTTTGACAATATTTATTTTGATAAGTGAGGGTGCATTGAGATAAAAAGCATGATATGTGAGTCTTTTTGTTGATAATGTACATACTACCATGTGACTACGAGCATAGTTTGATAAATTTATGTGTTTTGTGCTAATTCAGAACTTTCCTTGTTACTCTAAGTTAGATTGTAGATTAATTGAATTAGGAAGCGACCTTTGACCGTTGTTCTTAAATAGTACACTTTAGCCCAGAAACAAGCAACCAAATTGATTATATATCCTTTGTTCCTAATCTCTGAGTCTCATATATACCTATTCTTTGAAAACACCTGAATAACCTAGCCTTGTAAGTTGTAAAATCTTGAAATTGGCCTTTGTCTTTCCTTGAACCTTGTGTACCTTAACTGAGGCAAAAAGCCTAAGTTGAGGGTGGCTATAAAAAGTAACCCTGGTTCAGAACATGGATATTGTGCACCACAACACAGGCTAAAAGTTTAAGTTGAGGGTGGCTGCTGTAAAGGTGAAACACAAAAATAAGGGGGTGAGTTAGTGGTACAAAGAAAAAGAGAAAAATCATTTTCTGGGTGTAAGATTAATAAGTGATGCCTTAGATATGAGCTAAAAAGTAAATGAAGTGTAAAAACAAGGCAAAAAGCTGAAAAATGAAAATAAAGCACCTAGAAAAGCTTGATTTAGGAAAAAGGGAGAATAAGGTGAAAATAGAAAGTAGGTAGGGCAAGAGTGTAGAAAAACACAGTTTCAAGGAGGGCCTTTAGTCACTATTTTCCCAAAATATCATACCAAATCCCCATGAGCCTACATTACAAGCCAAGAAAGTCCTATAGTGATTGTAGTCCGATTAGTTGCAGGTCTGAGTCATGAGTATAGGAGCAAGCCTATGGTATTAGCCATTATGCATGAATATCTGTTGTGAGAGTGAGTGATTTCGCACAGTCCCAATGCTATGCATGCAAACATCATTGAGTGTCATATATGGGACTTCTTTTAGTGAGGGCACTTGCGTTGCATTGTTAGCACTGGACTTACTCAGTGATTGCAGAATGTTGATAATACCTTACTTGTCATAGTTGTGTTGTCACATGCACTAGTTTGCATTGGTTTGCTAAATAGCTATCTAATTTTGTTTTGAAAAGTTGGTGTAGGTATTTGAGTCAGAGATTTATGTGATGTATGCCATTGAATTTGAGGTCTATGTTTTATTGTATTGTCTATATAGATTGAGTCGTCACTTAAGGATAAGCAACAATTTCAAGTTGAGGGTGTTGATGTGCTGCTAAAATACAACACTTTTGACGCTTAAAACATAGAATTTTGTATGTTCTTAATGCAACGTTAGTGGGTTTTATGTGTTTTTATGTTCATCTTTGCATGATTATAGGTTAGTCATGATTTTGGAAAAGTTATAGAAGTTGCTATAGACTTGTTGTTATACGAGACCCTCTAGGAGTTGTAGACTACTCTATGGGCCGTAGGGAGGTTTCATGAAGAATTTTAGTGAGGGGCCAAGTTTCTAAAGTTAATTCTATGAACATGCAGACTAGTTGTAGAAGATGTTTTGTGTCCTGAGGATCAGAGAATGAAGGCTTTCTAAAGTTCATTAGATAAGACCCCCTTTATAGGTCGTAAAAGATAATACAAGTCGTAAAGGGTTGTCACAAAGAGGAAGTCCAATTTTCCAACAACAATGTACGAGACCCAAATTATGGGCATAAATCTCAATATGGGTCGTAAAGAGCTTTCGTGAGGTATGCGGACCAATTCTCCTAAGTCATCTAGGTTTTTAATTTTAATTGTTATAGATAGGTCTTTTAGGTAATTATTTATTAGTCCTCATTAGTTTTTGTACGTTTTAGCCAAGTACTCAGAGAACTCAATATTTTGAGAAGGAAAATTGTAAGAGCCAAACATATTACCTGTCGGATCGACCCTAACCTTGGTTAGGTTCTATATCTTGACAACGAATGCTTTATCCCCAAAGAAGGAGGTGTAACTTGGGTGACATGATCGATCACCAGATTGGACATGTACCAACCCAAACAAATAAGATCAAGAGAGGCATAACGCCTAACACCTTAGCTCAAAATCCAAAGGATATTGAACAGTACAATATGAAGATGACTAGTGGTAAGGAAACACCCCTAAATCTCCTATAGCTACTGACAAGGGAGCACAAAAGCTTGAGGAAGTCTGAGTACTCAGGCATTGGTTGAGAGGCAACCCGCCCAGGTATTATTTTTGAACCCCTTATGTTTTATTTTGCTTTGATTGCATGCATTGGGGACAGTGGACATCTCTTTCAATGAGGCATGGGTAGTTATGGGCCTTAGTGAAGTCTGACTAGCTTGGGTACATAACTACCCTAATTTTTGATCTTGGGTTTTCCTTCCTGTGTTCTTTTTCCCGTGGTTATTTACTTTCTATTGAGCTGGCATGTTTTGGATGTTTAGGTAGTACTTGTATCATATAGTACTAAAACCTGTGGCATATAACATGTTTTGTGTTTTGTTAAATAATACCTACCAAAAACTTTGAATAGTAGTCTAGATAGAAACCATGTATGTTTAGGTGTGTGAAAACGTTTGTTCTGATAAGTGAGGATAATTTGAGATAAAAAGTATGATTTGAGAGTCTTTTGTTGATAATGCAGTCAGTGCCATGTGAGTTTGAGCTTAAGTTGCTAAATTCATGTGTTCTATGCTAATTCCGAACTTGCTCAATTACTCTAAGGTAGCCTGTAGATTAGTTGGATTAGGGAAGGATCTTAGGCCTTTGTTCTTATTAGCCTACTTAGACTACATGACCAACCAAAATTACAATATATCCCTTTTTTCTGATGTTTAATCCTAACATGGAATTATTCTTTGCAAAAACTTGATTTATCTAGCCTTGTTAGTTATAAAATCCTGAAATTGGCCCTGGTCTTTCCTTGAACATTGTGCCCTTAATTGAGGTAAAAATCCTAAGTTGAGGGTGGCTACGAAAAGTAGACCTGGTTCTGAGGATGGATATTGTGCACCTCAACTCAGGCTAAAAGCCCAAGTTGAGTTTGGCTGGTGAAAGGGTGAAACACAAAAAGGAGGGGAAATTTGGTGATACAGAGAAAAAGGGAAAAATCTTGTACTGAGTGCAAGAAAAATAAATGATGCCTTAGTTGTGAGCTAAAAAGAAAGATGAAGTTTAAAGGTAAGGCAGAAGGCTAAAAAATGAAACTTAATCACCTAAAAAAGTTTGAAATAGGAGAAAGGGAGAATGAGATAAATATAATAGAGTTGGTAGGGCAAAAGTATAGAAAAACCATTGTGTCAAGGAGGGCCTTTAGTCACTATGTTCCCAAAATACCATAACAAAGTCCCCTGAGGCTACATTACAAGCCTAGAAAGTCCTAAAGTGATCCTAGACCAAGTAGTTGAAAGTCTTAGTTATGAGTATAGGGGAAAGCCTATGTTGTTAGGCATGATGCATGAATATCTTTTGTGAGAGTGAATGATTTTGCATAGTCCTAAGTTTATACATGAAAACATCGTTAAGTGTCAGATATGGGACTTCTTTCTGTGATGGCCCTTGCATTGTATTATTAGCATTAGACTTAATCAGTATTTGTGGATTGTTCATAGTACCTCACATGTCAGTTGTGTTGTCACATGTACTAGTTTGTATTGATGGCTATCTGATTCTGTTTTGAAAATATAGTATGGGTATTTGAGTTTGATATTGATGTGATATATGCCATTTGGTTGAGGTCTACGTGTTACTGTATTATCTATGTAGATTGAGTCCGTCGCTTGAAGATAAGCAATAATTTTATGTTGAGGGTGTTGATGTGCTGTAAAAATACCACATTTTTTATGTTTAAAACTTGGAATGTTTTTCGTTCTCAATGTGATGTTAGTTGGTTTAATGTTTTTTTGTGTTGTATTTGCAGGATTCCAAGGTTGGCCTTGATTTTGGGAAGACATATAGAATTTGCTAAATTTTGATGCAGTATGAGACCTTTAATGGGCCGTAGATCATTTCACAGTTTGTTAAGTAGTTTCGTGGACATTCCAGCGAGGGCCTGATTTTCTAAAGCTGGTTTTACGAATATGCAGATGGGTCGTGGAATGATTTATGAGTCGTAGACCATGATTCGTGCCTTAAGGATAAGTGATGGCGGATGTTCACGCTCCAATAAGAAAGCTGTCGCTGTCAACAATTAACCTAACCGAAGGTTAGGGTCGAATCCACAGGGAATATAGGGCTTAACTACAAGAATTCACTCTCTATCATTTGGAGCATCTATAACTAAATTCTCTAAATGGGGAAGGGGGGTTGTGATTTAAGAACAAAACTAAAAATTAACACTCTACTGACTATAAGAGAAAACACTCAAATTTAGGGACAACTCCGGACTTGTGTTCCCCATGGTTCGTTGACTCAATTACCCTAGGCAACATAACTATAATTGGGAATTCGCATGTAGTAACTTAGGTTCTTCCAGCCCTCTTGTGAAGGTGAAGGTCGAATTTCACCATGGTACTTGGTCGGCAACCGTGGTGTGCCAACTGACTGTTACCCATTGTCCCAGTCAACCTCCCCATGGTCAGGTTTGGTTGATTAGATGAGAATATATCAATCAAATCCTGTTGTTTGCTTCCCTTTTCCTATTCGTCAGTACCTTTGTCGGGATCATGATAGTAGGCGGGGTTTGGTGTTGGCCACCACCAAACATCAATCAAAATAAAGGGAAATAAACAATACATGCAAAATCCCAATAATAGAAATGCATAAAACCTAGGTTATTTCATGTCAACTACCTATGGTTCCCACAACTCCATGTCGAGGGTGCGTAGAGTCAGGACCCAAGCCTAGGGCCTAGACGTGAAACGGTGCAAGGGGAACCAAAAGGGACCCCAAGCAAGCCTCTTAGAACATCATTACACATCCTTGGTTATGGAAGAAATAAATGCAACATACAAGAGTAAGAATAGGGGGCAACGGGACTAAGGGAAAAGTTTTCACAACGTCATAATTAAGAGACAAGAGACAAGGTCATATTATAGACTTCAAGAACAATAGAGTCAAGGCTCTTAACATAGATACATAACATATCCAACAAACACCTCTAATACATAGATAAGAGAAGGGGCCAAGACAATGTAACTGACCTCACCCTCATAGTCAAAATAGACAATAAAGAAGAATGTCTCAATACATAATAGGAGAAACATAGACTAAGGTCCCCCAAATAGAGGACTCACCAACTAGCTTGAGTCGTCAAACTAGCCACGTGGAGGAGGAGGAGGATCAACTTGGGCACCGGTTCCTACATGGTGACATCATGTAGGCATAGAGTATGCGTTAGTATGTTTGAATGCACTAAGTATGTAGAAAGCAATGCAAATGAGAATTAAGCATCATAATCAAAATGCATAATAATAGGCAATAGGCATACTATAACAATATGACATGCATGGTCAATGCATAAGTAAAACATGATTTGGTAACTCATGCTCATACAGAATATCATATGTGTAGAAGAGACCAAGCAAGATTTCCAAATATACAACCCCTTGGTAGGTTAATGATGATGTTGCTTCATTATTTAAGTGGATTAGTACGAACCCCCATCTAGGTTGGTGATAATGCTGCCCCATCACCAAGGTGGAGAAGTACAAACCCTTCCCTAGGTGTATGAGTACAAACCCCCATCTAGGTTAGTGATGATGTTTCCCTATCACCAGGTGGAGAAGTACAAACCCTTCCCTAGGTTGATGAGTACGAAACCCCATCTAGGTTATTCGGATTCTTGATACCCCAAAATTGGGCATGGTCTAATGCAACTCTTTATACAGAATTTATCATATACATAAGCTCATTTCAACATCATATAGTCAATCATATCATATCTCATTCTTTGTACCTTTAACTCCATAAGAAACCACATCTCGACATTTTATCAAGCACTTAGAGGTTGTGTAATGCTAGTGTCAAACCATGAAATATAGAGATGAAATCATGCAATAAAATCCATTGTAAGACCATCAATCAGCACCCTGCAACAGCCTCAAGCGATAAACATCAAAAACCCTCATCAAATCTTATAGTAGATCAAAGATTTGTAGCTCAAAACATAGCAAAACAGTCACTACTTTACATAGCTTTAACATAGTGTGCAGTGAATTTCATAATAAGCAAGACCCATTTGTAAATCAACTTTAAACCACGCAATTTGAGTAAAAGGAGGCTTGGGTATCATGGGTGAAGAAAACCGGTGAAAGAAACCCACATATGGTAGCTTAGAGATGAACTTGATGAAGATTGGATATGGAGACTTGAAGCTTGAAGAAGAACCTTGACGGAGAACCTTAGCTTGGGATAAGGGTTTAGGACTTGAGTTTTGGGAGTGAAAATAAGGCTACGTGTTTGAGTGAGTATTGGGAAATGTTTAGGATGATTTGAGGGTGAAGTTTGGCTTTGTAAAGGTAAAAACACATTTGAGAACACTTAGGCCCAAGATTTAGATGTCTTGGACTGAACTACAAAAAACAGTCCCCAAAATGTACAGGGGCGGGTCACGGAGGCAACGTGAAAACCCCTCTGGAAATCGCACTTTGGAATTTCATGATTACTAATCTTTCGCTCTTAAATCGGGGTTAGACCCTTTTTCACCTAATTTTGACACCCCGAACAAGAATATGAAGTTGCATTTTCAAAATAGCAAACAAATTTTGAGATATATGGAATTTAAAATTCTGGGCATTTCGAGGCACATTTTCGAGCACTTTCGGGGTCGTTTCAATTTCTCCCCCTTGGGAACATTCATCCCCGAATGTAAAAGAGACGTACAAGACAAGTATGATCCTAAACAAACCAGCTCCCAATTAAAATGCAACATTACATTTAAAACACCATTTTCAAAATCTCAATATAAGTGTAAAATCATCATAAACTTGCGAATTTAAACATGAATGCATACGAATGACATAAGAGCTGAAACATAAGACTTGAAATCACATAAGGGACTTAGAATTAGTACCTTAGGCTTGAGTGGAGTGGAAAAGATAAGGATACTACTTTTCTATGTCCACTTCGGCCTCCCAAGTAGCACTTTCAATTTGTTGGTTCCTCCAAAAGACCTTAACGGATGGCACCTCCTTTTTCCTCAATCTCTTCACTTGCCTATTTAGGAGCAGAATCGGAACCTCCTCATAAGCCAAGTTATCATAAACAACACCCACAATATCAAGAGACACAATAGCATTAGGATCACAAACACATTTTCTGAAAATTGAGAGATGGAACACCGGATGAACCAAATTCATTTCACTAGGCAACTTCAACTCATAAGCTACCTTGCCAACCCTCTTCAGAACCTCATAAGGACTGACATATATTGGACTCAACTTCCCCTTTTTACCAAAATGGACCACACCTTTCATGGAGAAACTTTCAAATAAACCCACTCACCCACTTTGAATTCAAGGTCTCTTCTTCTCACATCGGCATAGAATTTTTCACGACTTTGGGCTATTCTTAAGCTTTCCCTAATCATCCTAATCTTCGTAAGAGCTTCCATAACCAGATACGTCCAAATAAAGCCACCTCTCCAACCTCAAACCAACAAACCGGTGAGCTACAATGCCTCCCATAAAGAGCCTCAAAATGAGCCATACCAATGCTACAGTGATAGGTATTGTTGTAGGAAAACTCAATCAAAGGAAGATGGTCATCCTAACTACTCCTCAACTCCAATGCACAAGCCCTTAGCATGTCCTTAAGGGTTTGAATTGTCCTTTTGGCTTGACCATCCGTTTGAGGGTGGATGGCCGTACCATGGTGAACTTTTGTACTACGACCCCTTTGAAAGGACCTGCAAAAGTGTGAAGTTAATTGTGCACCACGATCTGATATGATGGACAAAGGAACCCCATGCAACATCACTATCTCATGGATGTACAACCTTGCATACTCTTCAGCCCCATATGTGGTCCTAACAGGTGGGAAGTGAGCTAATTTCGTCATCCTATCAACCACCACCCAAATAGAGTCAATACTTTTCCTAGTCTTGGGGAACCCAACTACAAAAACCATATTAATCACCTCCCACTTCCAAGTGGGAATCTCTATGTCTTGGGTTAGGCCACCCAACCTTTGATGTTCGGCTTTGACTTGTTGACAACTATGGAAACCTGAAATGAATTTTGCAATGTCCCTCTTCATGCCTCCCTACCAATACACATATCTCAAATCTCTATAAATTTTTGTGGAACCAGGGTGAATAGATTAATAAGAGTTATGGATCTCAACACGAATTTTCTCCCTCAAACCATCAACACAAGGCATACACAACCTACCTTGGTACCTAAAGGCCCCATCTCCCAATTAGGAGAAAACCTCTACTTAGCCTTCTTTCACCAAGGCCTTCAATTCAAGCAAGGAGGAGTTAAGATCTTGTTTTGCTATCACCTCATCAACCAAGGAAGATTTGGGACCATTAACAACAACAACACCATCACCCACTTCTTCTAACCTAACCCCCAACCTAGAAAATCTATGCACTTCTTTGGCCATTTCCCTATCACCACCAAAAAAATAAGCTATGCTACCATGTACACCTGAGTTAAACCATCCACCACTATAGTTGCTTTACACTGATGATAATGCACATTCATGTAATTGTCTTTACGAAGTTCTAGACACCTTATTTGTATCAAGTTGAGATCCTTTTGAGTGAAGACTTATTGGAGGCTCTTATGATAGGTGAAGACATCAACATGCACCCCATACAAATAATGACACCAATTTTTTAATGTAAACACCACGGCGGCCAATTCAAGATCATGTGTAGGGTAATTCCTTTCATACACTTTGAGTTTCCTAGAAGCGTAGGCTATGGCCTTACCATTTTGCATTATCACACAATCCAAACCAATCTAGATACATCACAATACACAGCAAAACCCTCAAATGACCCATATGCTCCTCCTTCTTATGTGAGTAGATCAAAATATCATCAAAGACCACAACAAAGGAGTCCAGTTAAGGTTTGATGACCCTATTCATTACGTCCATGAAAATGGACGGTGCATTAGTCAACCCAAAAGACATCACCACAAACTCATAATGCCCATATCTAGTCGAGAAGGTACCCAGACCGAAGATCATTCTTAGAGAAGAAGCTAGTCCCTTGCAATTGGTCAAACTAATCATCAATCCTCTAAAGAGAATATCTATTCTTTATAGTGACCCTATTGAGTTTTTGGTAGTCAATACACATTCTAAGTGACACATCCTTCTTCTTTACAAACAACACGGGGCACCCCAAGGTGATTAACTAGGTCTAATAAATCCCTTCCCCAACAAATCATTCAAGTGCTCTTTTATCTCCTTCAACTCCGCTGGGCCTATACAGTAAGGGGGAATTGAGATAGGTTGAGTATTGGGAAGGAGATCTATGCCAAAGTCTATCTCCCTTTCAGGAGGGACACCGGTAAGGTCATTTGGGAAGACATCAAGAAACTCATATACAACTGAAACTAACTCAATGGAAGGGACTTTGGACTCCACATCTTTAACCCTCAAAAGATGGTAAAGACACCCCTTAGAGATCAATTTACGGGTTTAATGCATGAAATGAATCTACCCTTGACCACCATATCTTGACTTTCCCACTCAAGGATAGGTTCATTTGAAAATTGAAACTTGACCCTACGGGTTCTGCAATCAACAAAAGCATAGTAGGCATGCAACTAATCCATCCCAAAAATGACATCAAAATCAAGCATGTCTAATTAACATGATCACAAGGCAATAACTTATGCAAAATGCAAATAGGACAACTCCTATAAAATTTCCTAGCAATAATAGAGGCACTACTAGGAGTAGACACTTCATATGACTCATGCAACAACTCGAGATCAACATGAAACTTTTTAGCAACAAAATGGGTAACAAAGGAAAGAGTGGCACTCAGATCAATTAATGTATACACATCAAAGTCAAAGATTTTCAACATACCCGTAATAACATCGGGGACCTCAACAACACTTTGCCTCCTATGAATAGCATAAAATTGATTGTGCCTTGGGGGTGCACCTTGAGGACCATCTATTAGCAATGGGACCATATTAGCACCTCGAACTTTGCCATAGTTTCTTAGACAATCCACCATCTTGTGCTCAAGCTCCCCACAACCAGAGCATGCATTAGAAACTCCACTAACATACTTTCCCTAAGCTCAAGAGGGAAAAATCGGTTAAGAAAAGCCAATTTGAGCTACTCCAAAAGCACCACATTACCAATCCCCTTCTAACCTTTCCACTGGTCATACCATATTTGAGCTACCTATTTGAGTTGGCATGCCGCCAACTCCGCCTTTTCATTCAGCCCAACATCCATGATATTCAAGATCTTGTAGATCTCATCAATGAACTCTTATGGGTCTTCATCCACCTTTTACCCATAGAACACCAGAGGATTCATCATCATGAAGTCTCTTATCGTAGCTCTCGTGGTAGTAACATAAGGGGCTTGGGTCCCTTGATTTACTTGGTTGGCCACTACCTGGGCAAGCATAGTGAGAGCATCCCGGAGCTTACTATTAGTACATTACTCCTAAGGAGTTTATGCCCTTCGTCCTCGAGTGTTTTACATTATCTAGCATAGCAAAGAACAATTGTTAGGGGAAAAAATTACCACAATTCTATAGCATGACTTTGAACATGAAGAAGGGAACATTTCCTAAAATGTCTCTTAGCCTCCTATTCATTGTCATGGTGCGCTTCAGAACCATGAATATGAGTTTAGATGATGCGGTGTGTTAGACTCTAAGGATCTATCAACCTAATACTCTACTACAAAGTTTGTTCGACCCAAGCCTAGGGCGTAGACATGACACGGCACAAGGGAACCCAAAGGGACCCCAAGTAAGTGTCTTAGAACATCATTACACATCCTTGATCGCGAAAGAAATAGATACAACATACAAGAGTAAGAATAGGGGGAAAAAGGACTAAGGGAAAAGATTGCACGACATCATAATCAGGAGAAAAGAGACAAGCTCATATCATAGACTTCAAGAACAATAGAGTCAAGGCTCTTTAACATAGTTACGTAACATGTCCAACAAACACTTCTAATACAGATAAAAGAGTGGGGCTCAAGACAAATTAACCCGGCTCACCCTCATATTCAAAATAGTCAAAAAAGAAGAATGTCTCAATAAATAGTAGGAGCAACATAGACTAAGGTCCCAAAAATAGAGTACTCACCTACTAGCTTGAGTAGTGTCGAACTAGCCACGTGGAGGAGGAATATGATCAACTTAAGCACCGATTTCTACATGGTGACATCATGTAGGCATAGAGTATGTGTTAGTACATTTGAATTTATATGTATGTATGATGCAATGCAAATGAGAACTAAGCATCATAATCAAAACACATAACAATAGGCAATAGACATACTATAACAATATGACATGTATGATCAATACATAAGTTAAACATGCTTAGGTAACTCATGCTCATATAGAATATCATATGTGTAGAAGAGACCAAGTTATATTTTCAAATGTACAACCCTTTGGTAGGTTAGTGATGATGCCGCCCCATCACTTAGGTGGATGAGTACGAACCCCCATCTAGGTTGGTGATAATGCCGCCACATCACCAAGGTAGACAAGTACAAGACCTTCCCTAGGTTGATGAGTACAAATCCCCATCTACGTTAGTGATGATACCGCCCCATCATCAGTTGGAGAAGTACAAACCCTTCGCTTGGTTGATGAGTACAAACCCCAATCTAGGTTATCTGAATTCTTAGTACCCCCGAATTGGCCATGGTCTAATGCAACACTTTATATAGAAATTATCATATGCATAAGCTCATTTCATCATCATATAGTTATTCATATCATATCTCATACTTTTGACCTTTAACTTCTCAAGAAACCACATCCGGACATTTTATCAAAAACTTAGAGGGTGTGTAATGCTAGTGTAAAACCATGAAATATAAAGATGAAATCATGCAAGAAAATTTATTGTAAAACTATCAATCAACATCTTGCAACACCCTCGAGCAATATACATCAAAAACCCTCATCACATCTTGCAATAGATCAAAAATTTATAGCTCAAAATATAGTGAAACAGTCACTACTTTACATAGCTTTAACATAGCGTGCAGTGAATTTCATAACAAGCAAGACCCATTTGTAAATCAACTTTAAACCATGCAATTTGAGTAAAAGGAGGCTTGGGTATCATGGGTGAAAGGAACCCATGAA
>JAPFFP010096831.1:0-20181 GCA_026153255.1 Solanum medicagineum | reverse complement strand
GCAAAATTTCATAAAACCCCAACATATTTCTTGCTCATAATCCATAATAGAAGATATCCATAGATAATACAACTTGAAAGCATGCAACTTTCATAAAAATGGAGATTGGGCTCCTTGGGTGAAAGGACCCAATTGATGAAATCCACATACCTCAAACTTAGGTTTTTTTGAAGTAGACTTGAAGGAGACTTGAAGCTTGAATAGAGTTCTTGAGATCAAGAATTATGCTTGGGACACTTGAATTTGGATGAAATATTTGGTTACATGATAGAGAGGGTTTTGAGTGGGTCTTTAGTGATATAGAGTTGAAAAATTGCTAAGTATAGGTATTTTCATGCATATGTGTGCATAGGGTTAGGACCTCAAGGCCTTGGGCCAAAACAGATTTTTTAGGAAAAATTAACACAGATTCGCACCCTTGGCGCGTCGCGGCCAAGGCGTGGTTCACCACTGGAATTCGTAATTTTGCAAAATTTATTTTTCACTATGGGTCCTCAAAAATCAGGGTTATACCCATATCCCACTAAATTTTTCCCCCAATCAAGAATATGAAGTCTGATTTTTAATATCATGCACGAATTTTGAGATATATAGAAAGTATGATTATGGCATTTTCAAAGCATGTTTTGGAGCATTTTTGGGGCGTTTCAATATCTCCCCTTGGGGACATTCATGCACCGAATGTCAAAGAAACATACATAGAGAAGTAATCATGGAGATTTCAGTGGGACACGAATGCACCAAATGCACTTAAACATCATTTTCAAAAAGTCTCAACATGAATGTCAAAAGTCATCATAAACTTGTTACCATGAACATGAATGCAAGCAAAATGACATAAGGGCTGAAATTGAAGAGTCGAAATCATCGAAAGGGATTAGTTTGTATCTTAAGCTTGAATTGAATGAAAGAGGTATGGACGTTGCTTCTTCATGTCCACTTCGGCTTCCCTAAGTGACGCTATTGGCTTGCTGATTCGCCCATGAACTTTAAGGGATGCCATATCTTTGTTTCTCAACCTCCTCACATATGTCCAATATCTCCATCTAGACCTTCTCATAGGTCATATCATCCTCCACAACACCCACACATCTAAAAGTTCTTTCGCACTTGGGTCATAATCACATCTGCTCAACATAGATACATGAAAGACAGGATGAACCATATCCATTTCCATAGGCAGTTCCAATTTATAAGCAACTTTACCAATTCTCCCTAACACTCTGTAAGGACCGAAAAACCTTAGGCTCCATTTCCCTTTATTGCCAAACTGGAGCACACCCTTCATGGGTGGGACTTCTAAGTGAACCCAATCATTGACACAAGCACACATAGCCTACGTTAGTACTTAAGGACACCATCTTCCCCTTGGGAGAAAAACTCCACCTCACCATCTTCCACTAAAGCATTCAACTCTAGCTAGGCGGGTTCTTGGCCTTGCTCTATCTTGACCTCTTCAACAAAATTTGATTGGGAACCATTAAGCCACTACACTACCACTCTCAACTTCATCCTATCTCACTCCCAATCTAGCAAACCGCTGAACCTCTCTAGCCACTTCCTAGTTACCCAAAATTCCCACTTTTCATATTTACCAAGCAACCTCTCATCCCTCAAGATTTGTAACATCACCCTCAAATGACTCAAAAGCTCTTCTTCATTCCAGAAATAAATCAATATACCATCCACAAAGCAACTACACATCTATCAAGGTAGGATTTAAAGACCCTATTCATGAGACCCACAAACATAGCTGGTGCATTGGTCGAGCAAAAGACATTACCACTAATTCAAAATATCGGGAAGGACATCACGAAACTCATTAACCACTTGAACTGACTAAATAGGAATGACCTTAGACTCAACATCCCTAACCCTTATGAGATGGTAAATGCAAACCTCAAAGATCCAATTGGGACTTAAGACAAGTAATGACTCTACCCTTAATTACCACTTTACAATGTTCCTATTCAAGTAAGGAATCATTAAGGAATTGGAATCCAACCTTACAGGTTCTACAATCAATGGAAGCATGATATACATGTAACAAAACCACCCAAGGACAAACTCAAATCCACCATGCCAAGTTCAACAAAATCCCAAAACAACACTCTATGTAATAATGATATAGGACAATCCCTCATAGAGTTTTTTAGCAACAATAGACTCATCAATAGGGGTAAGACACCAAAAAGGTTCACATAACAATTCGGGACACACATATGAAGCTTATTAGCTATAAAAGAAATAATGAAAGAAATAGTGGCGGACTTATCAAAGTATCCACCTCAAAATAAAAAACCTTTAACTTATCGGTAACAACGTCGGGCACCTCATCCCCTCCTTGCCTCCCTTGAAGAGCGTAGAATCGGTTACTTTGTGGAGCACGACCTTGTTGGCCACCTTGGGATCAACATGACCACCTTTACCCCTTTTTGAGCATGTGAACAATCGACTAGCTTATGACCTTCTTCACTACAACCATAATAAGCATTGGCTTTCCTCAAGCATGGACCACCATGCTTCCTCCCACACCTTTGACACTTGGGCTTAGTTCTCCCATCATTAGCATCTTGACACCTTGGGTTAGACACCCCATCAATAACCAGCCTCTTGTTTGGAGCATTGGAGGTCTCTTGACCATGGAAACCTCCATCAAATCGATCCCTCTTGGACTCCTCACTTCCCCTCTTCCAAAGTTTCTCCCTCTCAAGTTGTTTGGGATACGCCATGAGCAGGTACATGTCTATATCACTTATAAGCATCACTATGTGGCACTCTTCATTTACCATCGGACACCCTGACACAAACATATTCATCCTAGATCTAGTCTAGGCGCCAATTAAGGAGCATACTTGGAGAGCTTGTTCAACTTGAGGGTGTACTCGTTCACACTCATGGAACCTTGCCTATGAATCATGAACTCCATCATTTTAGCCTCTCTACACTTAATAGGAAAGAACCGGTTGAGGAAGACGGCTTTGAACTCCTCCTAGGGAATAGCATCATGATTTCCCCTCTCCACCTTCCATTGCAAAAACCAAATTTGAGCCACCCCTTTGAGTTGGTAGGCCACCAACTCCGCCTTTTCCTCCGATTTGACCCCCAGATAGCACCTTGTACACCTCATCTATGAACTCATAAGGATCCACGTCCGTCTAGGACCCATGGAACTCCGACCGGTTCATTCATGTAGAATCCCTCATCCTAGAAGTCTAAGTGTGAGCATGAGGAGCTTGATGGATTTGGATGGTCGTAGCATGGGCCAATATTGTGATGGCATGCTGGAACTCGACTTGAGAAGCCTCTTCTCCTTGAGGCGCTTGGGGAGCGAGATAAACCAGTAGCCTCATGGGTTCACAGTCCCTCTTGGTCTTCATATTTGAAGTGGCATGATCTAGAAGAGCAAAGAGCATTCGTTAGGCGGAAAAACCTTATATTATATCTAAAGTGTGATATAGACCATCAAAAAGTAAAACATTTCCTAAAACGCCTCATAGCCTCCCATTCATAGTTGCAGTGGCTTCACAACCATGAAAATGACTCTAATCAACACGGTGTGTTGGATTTTGAGGACCATTAAAAATCTAGTGCTCTACTACCAAGTCACGACCCAAGCCAAGGGCCTAGACGTGACAAGGTGAATGGGAACCCGAAGGGACCAAACAGGCCTCTTAACATATCAATTGCACATCCTTGGTCATGGAAGAAAAATAAATAACAATAAGAGATAATATAAAAGGGAAATCGGGACTAAGGGAAGTCGCTGATATCATAAAAGCATAAGAGTCAATCTTGTAGCATAAATACATAATAATAATCCAACAACACTTCTAACTTAGAATAGAGTGGGGACCAAGACACTTTCTGGGTTAACCCTCATAATTACAAGTGTTGAACAAAAGAAGTCTCAACATAGAAAGAGTAGTAAAATAGTGCTCTTGGACTTAAGGACTCACCAAAGCTTCTTCACAAGAGCCAACTAGCCACGTGGAGGATTATCAAAAGGTGCTCTGGTCCCTACATGTTAATATCATGTAGGCATAGAGTATGCGTTAGTATGTTTGAATGTACTAAGTATGTAGGATACAACGCAACAAGACATAATCCAATATAGTCAAAATGAATAATCATAGGCAATAGATAAGTATAATCTCAATATGGCATGCATGATCAATGCTTGAAGCAAAACATGCTTGTAAATTATTCAACTTGTGTAATAAATAAGACATGTGCGGGAAGGGACCATAACTAATATAGACCAAGCAGCTACCACTTGGAATCTAAGGCATAACACCACCTCGATAAGGTGACCGAGGCATGGCACCCCCTCGATAAGGTGACCGAGGCATGGCACCTCCTCAACAAGGTGACCAAGGCTTGACAACCCCTCGACAACATGATCGAGGGATGGCACCCCCTCAACAAGGTGAACAAGACATGTCACCCGCTCGACACGGTGATCGAGGCTTGACACCCCCTCTACAAGGTGACCGAGGCATGGCACCCCCTTAACAATGTATGGTCTACTTACCAAGGTAAATCAAACATGATAACATAAGATAACTTGTGTAGCTTTTCAAATCATAGATATCTTCATAAATTTAATACATACATACCATCCCTTAATCATCATAAGGTCACATCACTAAAACTATGTAGTAGTTCATCATTAACTTGAGAATCCTTATCAAGACATTTTATCAAACACTTGCTGGGTGTGTAATGCTAGTTCAAAATAATGCAATTCAAGAGTGAAATAATATGAGAAAACTCAATGTAAATCAACCCACCAATATATAGTAAGACCCTCAAGTAAGATACCTTGAAATCCATCATTAAATCTCATAATAGTTCATAGTTTCATAAATCAAAACATACATAGTCTCAATAGACAAAACCAATTCATAGTATAAGATTGAGATAGATAGACATGCATATTTAATTAACATTTCATAAAACCCCAACTTATTTCATTCTCATAATCCAAATAGAAGAAACCATAGATAATACAACTTGAAAATATGTAATTTTCATAAAAATGGAAATTGGACTCCTTGGGTGAAAGGACCCAATGGATGAAATCCACATTCCTCAAACTTGGGTTTTCTTGATGTAGACTTGAAGGATACTTGAAGCTTGAATGGAGTTGTTTAGATTCGAAATTATGCTTGGAACACCTGAATTTGGATGAAATATTTGGTCAAGTGTTAGATAGGGTTTTGAGAGTGTCTTTAGTGATATAGAGTTGAAAAATGGCTAAGTGTAGGTGTTTTCATATATCTGTAGGCATGGGGCTCTGACTCCAAGGTTCTTAGGGCGAATAAAATTTTCAGAAAAAATTAACACTGATCCGCGCCCCTGACACATCGCGACTAGGGCGCGAATCACCACTGGAACTCATAATTTTTGTGAAATTTATTTTTCACTACGGGTCCTCCATAATTAGTGTTATACCCATTCCCCACTCAATTTATCCCTTTGATTAAGAATATGAACGTACAAATTTTGAGATATATAGAAATTATGATTATAGGCATTTTCAAAGCATATTTTGGAGCATTTTTGGGGAGCTTCAATACGAATTGGAGTTGCCCATGGAAATAAGCATGATTCATCCAGTCTTCCATGTCTCCATGTTAAGGAAGTATGTTAGGGACCCTAGTTCCATTTTTAGAGGTGGTGAATTATGAAGAGAATTTGACTTACGATGAAGTTCTGGTAGAAATCTTGGATAGGTGTTGTGTTGCCAAAATACAACACTTTTGATACTTCAAAAATGAAAATTTTTGTGTTCTCAATGTGATGTAAGTTGGTTTTATGTGTTTTTGTATTTATATTTGTAGGATTATAGGTTGGCCTTCATTTTGGGAAAAAGTGCAGAATTTGTTGATTTTTGTGGTCATGTGAGACACTTTACGGGACATAGATTATTCTATGGGTCATAGGATGGTTTCCTGAACAATTCTACTAAGGGTCTATTTTCTGAGGTTAATTATACGAACATGCAGACAAGTCATAGAAGGTTTTACAATAATAGAAGATGGTTTCTGACCTGAGGATCAGAGATTGGGACTTTCTGAAGTTTCATCAAAAAAAAATCCCTCTTATGGTCATAAACCACTTAATGAGTCGTAGAGGGCTGTCATAGAGTTGAAGTCCAAAATTCCAGCAGCTGAGTACGAAACCCCAATTACTATCGTGGAATGCAGTACAACCTGTAAATCCCTTTTCATATAGCATGTCGACCAGTTCTCCTATTATATTTAGGACTTGTATTTTAAATATTATAAATAGGCCTTTCAGGTTATTTTTCAGAAGCTTTTTTCCCTTAGTAATCAGAGAACTCAGTAATTATAGAGAGAAAATTGTGAGATCACATTGGAGATTCTTTCAGAATACATGTGTTTAAATTTCATCTGTAAGCTTGTGATTCTTATTGAAGTTGGATTTTCTTGTTCTCAGCTCTATTGCGTACATGTTCAATTATGTTTTCTCAATCCATAATTCTTGCATCTGCACAAAGCATGAGTAGCTAAATCCATCAATAGGATTGTGGGAACCATGAAGAACTAACAAAGTAAAACAGGATAATTCATAATTCTTGGAAGGTGTGTATGCATGTATTAATTAACTCTCTTTGTTTTGCATCTTTGCTAATGGTGGCCAACATTAGAGCCTACCTAGTGTTATTGACTCGACAAAGGTATTAATGAACAGGAAAAGAGATTAATTAACAAGATTCACTTAATGTGTTCTCATCTAATCAACCAAACTTGCTAAGGGGAGGTTGTACTAGGACTAATAGGTAGGTGTCAGTAATGTACATTATGGAGATGGGCCAAGTTACATAGTAAAATTCACCTCTAACCTTTGACCAATAGGCTTGGTGAACATAAGTTATTGTCCTGCATGTTGTACAGTAGAAAGGAATTAGGTTGTTCGGTGATACTAAGTTGGGGAATCATGGGGAACACAATACCCTTGTTTCTATTCATATTGATTCTCTCTTGTGTTTGTTAGTTTAGCTTAATTTTCCATTAGTTATTGCAAAACCACCCCTTGGGGGAAGAAAGTTGGTTAACCACTCCAATTGCAATCATTGAATTCTCTTGAGTCTATCTATTCCCTGTGGGTTCAATACTAACCTTTGTTAGGTTCTATTTCTTGACAGCGACCGCTTTATCCTCTAAAAGAAGGTGTAACTTAGGTGACATGAAGATTTTGGCACCGTTGCCGAGGAATACAGTTGGACTTAGTTGATTCATAGTAATTCAGGTGTTAATCCTTATTTCCCATATTTTACTTTTGTTTGTTGTTTTTGATCTTTTTCAAGGTGTAACTGTAGTGTATACCCAACACTCGGACTCAAGGCAATCCCTTAACTCCGTTTGACCTAGAGATCCATAGAACATTGAGGAAAATGGCCCAAGACAATACCAATAACGCAAATAATGCAGCTCTGAAAAGGAACAACAATGAGGATACTGAGAATTAGAACCCATCTCCTTTGGAGGACATTGCTCCACAGCCTCAAGATTTCAATGTCATTGCTTACCAGTGGAATCAATACAGGCTGACTCCTATTGATATAGATATGACTGATGCTATTGTTTTTCCACCATTACCGGCAGACACAAAGTTCATACTCTCAAGTAGGTTACTTCAGATGTTGCAGAACCGTGGGCTATTCATGGGCTTACCATTGGAGGATCCTTGTGGCCACCTACACAATGTGGCCTTCATCTACAAGAGTGTGATGGGAACACAGAATCTGTGTATAGATGTTGTGGGACTTCATGTCGTCCCATTGTCTCTTAAAGGATATGCAGCATTATGGTTATTTGAGCTCCTTCACAGTTCAAACTCCAGTTGGGCAGACTTGTAGAAGGCCTTTTTGGAGAGGTACTTCCCTAGATCGAAGAAGGTCAAGTTAAAGGCCCAAATCAATAACTTTGAGCAACTTCTTAGTGATTCAATAAGTACTACTTGGGAGCAATTCACTAAATGTCTGAGGAGCATCCCTGACCACAAGATAGTTGTTGATGATTTGATGGAGATCTTCTACCTTGCCCTTGATGAGAACATTCAGTCCTATACTGACACTATCATGGGAGGCATGTTCTTAGAACAACATTTACAAGGATCGCAGAGCGAATGGAAAGAATGGTCAAGACTAATATTGCATGGGGACAGAGAATCAGAGCATCTACCAAAAGTTCATGCGTTGTCAGTGTTGGTCCTGAGCAAGCAAAGATCAATGAAGAAATTATGCCACAGTTTGCCCATATTTAAATAGGTATGGAGGTTATGATGAAGTAGACCAAGACCTTGTAAATAGAGTGGTTCATCAACCTCCCATCTTGAATTCCACATTTGCGGCACTATGCTTTGCGATTGCAGAGAATAAAATTTTTGTAGCAATAATTGCTCGTAAAAAGTCAGGTTTTAGCTTTTGTTTCCTCCTTTTTCAACATTTCTAAGCTCAGGAAGGGGGCGATTTCACTTGGTTTCCAAGGGCAATTCATTCAAATAGATACTTTTTTATTTTTTTTATTACCCATTGATTATTTCTTGATATTAAGATCAAATCTAGTATTTACATACGAACAAATTTGGAATTTTTCATGAAATTGAATTTTTCACAAAAATGATGGTTATGAGCCAATTTAAGCTCTATTTTCAAAATGATTTTCACCAGTAGATTTCTAATTATGTGGAGAATGCTTTAAAAAAAATTTAGATTTTAACCTTGATTTTTTGTATAAAAATTTTGGACCATTTGACCATTCTTTCATGAATTGCATGATCTTGGCGTCATTAGTTTGAAATGTGAGTGTAAATCTATTTTTAAAGTAGATTTTTGTATTTGGGTTTGAATTAGAAGGGAAAAAGACTCTTATTGGATTGATTTCTTGGATTTATCGAGTCAAGTGGATTTTCAATCTTATGTGTTTAATTGAACCTTGTATCTTCCTTGTTTGTGTTAATAATGAAATGTGTGGAAGTGGCTAAACTAATCAAGAAACAACTTAATAAATATGTCAAGTTGATGAAATAGCTATGTGATAATATGTGAAAGTTGGCCCTGAATTATTATGTACATATTGGCGATAATGATCCTTGAATTGAGAATATTAATTGATTTCATGATTCTTGCTATTGAAAATTATGAATTAGTTAAATTGATTCAATTGGTGGCTATTGCTTAATTTTATTATGGAAACAACTATTGAAGCATTTTATATGTGATGTTGGACAATTGTTGTATAATCTTGTTATTGTGTTGAATTGTTGAAAAATACTCATGAAATATTAATTACTTGATGAGTAGTTTTGAACTATAATGATAAAGTTATTATTGAGGACATGAGAATCGTTGTGATGCAACCACCATGTTATGTCCTTGATAATGATTTTCATATTGAAAAAACAATGAGAATGATTGTTTGAAGGCAAGTTCCATCACACTCGATTTCGAATCGTCATAGGCTGAAGAGTAGCGATGTTAATTTTTTATTATCTAGATGACTGTTATTTGTGTATGTAACCTTGTCTTTTAATATAGTAATGTCATTCATTGATCCAAATGTGTTAACTTGATAAGTAATAATTCTATATTAATTTGGATATGAAGTGAAGGGTGTCATGTTGTTGAAATAAATCAATGAAGGTCATATGATTGTTGTATGTTCTTAGTATCCATTTACTATTTATGTCGAAATATGATATTTGTATTTGTTGCTTGAGGAGAAACAATAATTTTAAGTTGAGTGTGTTGATATTCAAGGATTTACTACACTTTTTATGCTTAAAACCTAGAATGTTTGTATGTTTTCTAGTGCGTATTAGTAAATTTGATGTGCTGTTTAGTTATTTTACAGGAAATAGAATTTAGAAGCTTAGTGTGAAAATTTTGATGTGTAGGCAAAAATTTGACATCCTACAAGCTTGGATCATGGTTTGATAGCCATAGACAGCAATGATAAATCATGTTCAGAGTAATGAAAAAAGTCTGAGTTTTATGAGTGAGGATGAACTGTAAATGCATTTACTCATCGTAGACATAGATCATAAAAAAAGTTCAAAAAAAAATAGATATTGCCTGATTTCTATGAATGAATAGGACATGCCATAAAATACTCTTTAAAACCCTAAAATTGTTGCTGTCATCAGAAATGGTTTTTCACTATTGAATTGTTGTCCCAGCCATTGGCCAACCTCTACCTCTGGTGGTCAGACAGTCTCCCCGTCTCTGTCATATGTGAGCATTTTGAAACCTCTCACAGCTTGGATTAAACCTGTGCCCTTAAAGCCTATATCGTATCTGCATGGTGAACCCATTTTCTTATGGGATCAAAAGAAGATAGATCAGATGATAATTAACGAAACCATCCAGTACACTGTCATAGGCGAATTTTCATATGGATGGCCAAAAATCAAGGAGTTGAGGAAATTTCCCAAACAATGTGAAGGCGATTGCAAAATTGATTTACTTAGTAATAGACATATACTGATAAGGGAAACATTGTTAGAGGATTTTTTTCCACCTTCTTCAAAAGGCTGCTTTTTATATAACTCAATATAATAGCTCATATCCTATAAGAACTTTGAAGTGGGACTTCTACGTTCAATCCGGAGGAGGAAACTTCGAGTGCCATAGCATGGATTTCTTTTCCATCTCTTCCTTCAAACTTATTTGGAGAAGTGGCAGTTTTCTCACTTGCTATAGCAGTTGGAAAGCCAGTATAAGTAGATCTCGCTACCAAAAATTAGAAAGGACCAAATTGTGCAAGAGTTAAAGTGGAAGTGGATCTACTTGATAAATTCCCTAACCGGATCAAAATTAGAATCAGAAAAGGGAATGGTAAGGTTATGGAGAAATGGATTTGAATCAAGTATGACAATGTCCCCAAATACTGTACTACATGCATGATCCAGGGGCACGATGAAGAGCAATAGTTTGTGAAACACTTGGAGATGTGAGTAATATTGAGTTCAGCCAAAATGGAGATGTGAGTGGTGGTAGATGGTTTTAAGTCTTTCCTAATTGAAGAGGTCAAATTCAAATAAGACCTTGACCTGTCACTGTTAAAATTGAAACTTTGGTGAAGGATGGGAAGGTGGATGTTTTCTCCCGGGGGAGATGGTGTCCTTAGATACAAAGGTGAGCAAATTGTACCTGATCTTGATGGTTTGAGGACATTGATTTTGAATGAGGCTCATAACTCATCTTATTCCATTTACCCAAGTTCTACCAAGATGTATAGGGATTTGAGAGAAGTATATTCGTGGGGTGGTATGAAGAGAGATATTGCCTAGTTTGTAGCCGGTTGGCCTAGTTACCAATAAGTCAAAGCCGAACATCAAAGGTCGGGTGACATGGCTCAAGATATAGAGATTCCTACTTAGAAGTGGGAAGAAATCAATATGGATTTTGTGATTAGGTTGCCAAGGATTAGGAAGAACTTTGATTCTATTTGGCTTATTTTTCATAGAATGACGAAGTCAGCTCACTTCCTACCGATTAAGATGACTTATAGTGCCGAAGATTATTCTAAGTTGTACATTCATGAGTTAGTTAGATTGCACAGAGTTCCATTGGCCATTACTTCGGATCATGGTGCTCACTTTACTTTGCACTTTTGGAGGTCCTTTCAAAAGGGCCTTGGTACTAGTGTCAAGCTTAGCACCTTATTCCACCCTAAAGTGTATAGTCAAGATGAGCCAACCATTCAAACTCTTGAGGATATATACATAGCTCTTATGTCTTGGAATTTAGAGATAGTTGGGATGAACATCTTCCACTTATTTAGTTTTCTTCTAATAAAATACCACTCTAGCATTGGAATTGCTCCATTTGAAGCTCTATATGAGAGGCATTGTGGATCTCCCGTTGGGTTGTTTGAAGTGGGAGAGATGGATTTGTTAAGTCCAAATTTGGTTATGGAGACTTTAGGGAAGGTGGGGATTATAAAGTAATGATTCAAGACAACTCAAAGTCAGCAAAAGTCTTTTGCCGACACTAGGAGAAGGGACCTTGAATTTGAAGTTGAGGATTTGGTGTATTTGATGGTTTCACCGATGAAAGGTGTAGTCTACTTTGGCAAGAAGGGCGAGTTAATCCCTAAGTGTTTAGGGCCTTATCATATCATAAGACGTGTTGAAAAATTTGCATACATATCACGACCAAAGCCTAGATCATAGATATGACACGGCGAATGGGAACCCAAAAGGACCTAAACAAGCCCCTTAGCATATCAATTGCACATCCTTGGTTGCGGAAGCAAACTAAACAATAACAATAGGTAATATAAAAGGGAAAGCGGGACTAAGTGAAGTATTTGATACCATAACAAAATAAGAGTCAAGCTTATAACATAAATACATCATAATATTTCAACGACACCTCTAAACTTACAATGCATAAGGGACCAAGACATTTTCGGGTTCACCCTCATAATTACAAGTTTTTAACAAAACAGGTCTCAATATAGCAAGAGTAATAAAGGTAGTGCCCTCAGACTTGAGGACTCACCAAAGCTTCTTCACAAGAACCAACTAGCCACGTGGAGGATGATCAAAATGTGCTCTGGTCCCTACATGGTAATATCGTGTAGGCGTAGAGTATGCGATAGTACGTTTGATTGTATTAAGTATATAGGATGCAATGCAATAAGACATACGTTAATATAGTCAAAATGCATAATCATAGGCAATAGATATGTATAATCTCACTATGGCATGCATGATCAATTCTTGAAGTAAAACATGCTTGTAAATCATTCAATTTGTGTAGTACATAAGACATGTGTGGGAAGGGACCTTAATTTTCATAGACCGAGTGGCTACTGCTTGAAATCCGAAGCATGACAGCCCCTCGACAAGGTCACCGAGGCATGGCACCCCTCGACACGGTGACTGAGGCTTGATACCCCCTCGACAAGGTGACCGAGGCATGGCACCCCCTGACAAGGTTAACGAGGCATGGCACTCCCTTAACAAGGTGACCGAGGCTTGACGCCCCCTCGACAAGGTGACCGAGACATGACACCCCCTTGACAATGTGTGGTCTACATACTAAAGTAAACCAAACATGATAACATGAGAACCTGAGATAACTTGTGTAACTTGTAAATCATAAATAGCGTCATGAATTCAATACATACATACCATCCCTTAATCATCATAAGGTCACATCACTTATAAACTATGTAGTACTTCATCACTAACTTGAGAATCCTTGTCACGACATTTTATCAAACACTTGGTGGGTATGTAATTCTAGTTCAAAATCATGTAATTCAAGAGTGAAATAGTATTAGAAAACTCAATGTAAATCAACCCACCAACAAATAGTAAAACCCTCATGAAAAATACCTTGAAATCCATCATCAAGTCTCATAATAGATCATAGTTTCATAGCTCAAAAAATACATAGTCTCAATAGGCAAAACCAACTCATAATATAAGATTGAGATAGATAGACATGCATATTTAATAAAAATTTCATAAAACCCCAACACATTTCATGCTTATAATCCATATTGTAGGATACCCATAGATAATACAACTTGAAAACATGCAATTTTCATAAAAATGGAGATTGGGCTCCACAGGTGAAAAGACCCAATGGATGAAATCCACGTACCTCAAACTCGGGTTTTCTTGATGTAGACTTGGAGGAGACATGAAGCTTGAATGGAGTTCTTGAGATCTGGAATTATGCGTGGGACACTTGAATTTTGATGAAATATTTGGTTTAGTGTTAGAGGGGTTTCGAGTAAGTCTATAGTGATATAGAGTCGGAAAATGGCTATGTAAAGGTGTTTTCATGCATATGTGTCCATGGGGCTATGAACCCAAGGCCTTTGGACCCAAACAAAATTTTCAGGAAAAATTAACACTGCTCCGTGCCCCTGCGCGCGTCGCGGCTAAGGTACGGATCGCTACTGGAATTCGTAATTTTGTGAAATTTATTTTTAGCTACGGGTCCTCTAAAATCGAGGTTATACCTATTTCCCACTCAACTTTTCCCCCTGATCAAGAATATGAAGTCAGATTTTTGATATCACAAATGAATATTTAGATATATGGAAATTACGATTATGAGCATTTCCGAAGCACATTTTGGAGAATTTTTGGGGCATTTCAATATCTCCCCCTTGGGAACATTCGTCCCCGAATTTCAAAGAAACGTACAAGAGTGAAGTAATCATGGAGATTTCAGCTCGACACGGATGCAACAAATGCACTTAAACATCATTTTCAAAAAGTCTCAACATGAATGTTAAAAGTCACCATAAACCTGTTACATGAACATGAATGCATGCAAAATGACATAAGGATTGAAACTTAATACTTGAAATCTTAGAAAGGGCTTAGTTTGTATCTTGAGCTTGAATAGAATGAAAGAGGTACGAACATTGCTTCTTCATGTCCACTTCAGTTTTCCCAAGTGACGCTATCGGCTTGTTGATTCCCCCCAAGAACTTTTAGGGATGCCACATCTTTATTTCTCAACCTCCTCACATGTGTCCAATATCTCCACCGGGACCTGCTCATAAGTCATCTCATCCTTCACAACACCCACAACCTTAAAGAGTTCTTTAGCACTTGGGTCACCATCACATCTCCTCAACATAGCTATATGAAAGTCCGGATGAACCATATCCATTTAATTAGGCAATTCCAATTCATAAGAAACTTTAGCAATTCTCCCCAACACTCAATAAGGATCCATAAACCTTAGGCTCCATTTCCCTTTATTGCCAAACCGGATCACACCCTTCATGGGTGGGACTTCCAAGTGAACCCAATGATCAACACTAGCACACATAGCCTACCTTAGTACTTAAGGACACCATCTCCCCCTTGGGAGAAATCCTCCACTTCACCATCTTCCACCAAAGCATTCAACTCTAGCAATGAGGGGTTTACACCTTGCTTTATCGTGACCTCTTCAACCAAATTGGATTTGGAACCATTAAGCCACTACACTACTATTCTCAACTTCATCCAACCTCACTCCCAATCTAGCAAACCGGTGAATCTCTCTAGCCACTTCCTAGTTACCCATAATTCCCACTTTTGATATTTAGCAAGCAACCTCTCATACCTCTAGATTTGCAACATCACCCTCAAATGACTCAATAGCTCTTCTTCATTCCATAAATAAATCAATATACCATCCATAAAGCTACCACACATATATCAAGGTAGGGTTTAAAGACCCTATTCATGAGACCCATAAACATAGCCGATGCATTGGTCAAGCAAAAGACATTACCACTAATTCAAAATGGGAAGAACATCAAGAAACTCATTAACCCCCAAAATCGACTTAATAGGAATAACCTTAGATTCAACATCCCCAACCCTTACGAGATGGTAAATGCAACCCTCAATGATCAATTTGGGTCTTAAGATAAGGAATGAATCTATCCTTACTTACCACTTTACAATTTTCTCACTCAAGTACGGACTTGTTAGGGAATTGGAATCCAACCTTATGGGTTCTACAATCAATGGAAGCATGATATGCATGTAACAAAACCACCTAAAGGAAAAACTCAAATCCACCATGCCAAGTTCATCAAATCACAAAACAACACTCTATTCAATAATGATATAGGACAATCCCTTATAGACTTTTCTAGTAACAATAGACTCGTCAATAGGGGGATAGACACCAAAAAGGTTCACATAACAATTCGGGACACACACATGAAGCTTATTAGCAACAAAATCAAAAATGAAAGAAATAGTGGCACCCGGACTTATCAAAGCATGCACCTCAAAATCAAAAATCTTTAACATACCGGTAACAACATCGAGTACCTCATCCCCTACTTGCTTCCCTTGTAGGGTGTAGAATCGATTATTTCGTAGATCACCCCCTTGTTGGCCACCTTGATCCCCTTGATCAACATGTCCACCATCACACCTTTTTCGAGCATGTGGACAATTGACTGGCTTGTGACCCTTTTCACCACAACCATAACAAGAATTGGTTTTCCTCAAGCATGGACCACCATGGTTCCTCCCACACCTTTGACACTTACGGTTAGTTCTCCCACTATTTCCATCTTGATCCCTTAGGTTAGACACCCCATCATTAGCCAACATCTTGTTTGGAACATTGGAGTTCTCTCGACCTTGGAAGCCACCATCAAATCGACCCCTCTTGGACTCCTCACTTCCCCTCTTCCTAAGCTTCTCCCTCTCAAGTTGTTCAGCATAAGTCATGAACCGGGACAAGTATATATCACTTATAAGCATCGTGGTGTGGCACTTTTGATTTACCAAGTTAGACACCCTTCACATAAGCTTGTTCATCCTTGATGAAGACTTGGCAACCAATTGAGAAGCATACTTGTAGAGCTTGTTAAACTTGAGGGCGCACTCCCTCACAATCATGGAACCTAGCCTATGATTCATCAAATCCATCATTTTAGCCTCTCTAAACTCAATAGGAAAGAACCGATTGAGGAAGGCAGCTTTGATCTCCTCCAAGGAATAGCATCATGATTCCCCATCTCCACCTTCCATTGCACAAACCAAATATAAGCCACCCCTTTGAGTTTGTAGGCCACTAACTCCGCTTTTTCCTCTAAATTGGCCCTCATGATAGATAGCAACTTGTACACCTCATCTATGAACTCTTGAGGACCCTTATCTCTCTAGGACCCATGGAACTCCGATCAGTTCATTCTTTTGGAATCCCTCACCCTAGAAGTCTGAGTTTGAGCAAGAGGAACTTGGGCACCTTGATAGATTTGGTTGGTCATAGTATGGGACAACATTGTGATGGCATGCTGGAACTCGACTTAAGAAGCCTCTTCTCCTTGAGGGGCTTGGGGAGCGGGATAAGTCGGTTGCCCCATGGTTGCACAGCCCCTCCTTGGACTTTCACTTTGTAGCGACATGGTCTAGAAGAGCGAAGAGCATTCTTTAAGGGGAGGGGGAAACCATATCTTACATCTAAAGCATGATATAGACTATGAAGAAGTGAAACATTTCCTAAAATGCCTCATAGCCTCCCATTTATAATTGCAGGCACGCTCCACAACCATGAATAAGATTCTAATCGATGCAATGTGTTCGATTTCAAGGACCATTAAAAACTTAGTGCTAAAATACCAAGTTTTTCATGACCCAAGCTTAGGTTCTAGACGTGACAAGGCGAATGGGAACCCAATGTGACCCAAACAAGCCTCTTAGCATATCAATCGCACATCCTTGGTCGTGGAAGCAAAGTAAACAAACTACAAGAGATAATATAAAAGGGAAAGCGGGACTAAGGGAGGTCTTTGATATCATAAAAGCATCAGAATCAAGCTTGTAGCATAAATACATCATAATATTCCAACAACACCTCTAAATTTAGAGCAGAGAGGGGACCAAGACACTTCTTGGGTTCACCCTCATTATTACAAATGTTCAAAAAAAGAAATCCCAACATAGCAAGAGAAGTAAAGATAGTACCCTGGACTTGAGGACTCACCAAAGCTTCTTCACAAGAACTAACTAACCACGTGAAGGATGATCAAAAGGTGCTCCGATCCCTACATGGTAATATCATGTAGGCATAGAGTATGTGTTAGTATGTTTGAATGTACTAAGTATGTAGGATGCAATCCAACAAGACATAAGCCAATATAGTTAGAATGTATAATCATAGCCAATAGAAAAGTATAATCTTAATATGGCATCCATGATCAATGCTTGAAGAAAAATATGCTTGTAAATCATTCAACTTGTGTAGTACAAAAGACATGTGTGGCAAGGGACCTTAACCAATAGAGACTGAGTGGCTACCTCTTGGAATCCGAGGCATGACACCCCTCGACAAGGTGACGAGGCATGGCATCCCCTCAACAAGGTGACCAAGGCTTGACATCCCCTCAACAAGGTGATTGACATATGGCACCCCCTCGACAAGGTGAATGAAGCATGACACCCCCTCAATAAGGTGACCGAGGCTTGACACCCCCTCGACAAGGTGACCGAGGCATGGCACCACCTCGACAAGGTGTGGTCTACTTAGCAAGCTAAACCAATCGTGATAACATGGTAACATGAGATAAGTTGTGTAACTTGTAAAATCATATTTACCTTCATCAATTCAATACATACATACCATCCCTTAATCATCATAAGGTCACATCACTTAAAACTATGTAGTAGTTCATCACTAACTTGAAAATCCTTGTCATGACATTTTATCAAACACTTGGTGGGTATGTAAAGCTGGTTCAAAATCATTCAATTCAAGAGTGAAATAATATGAGAAAACTTAATGTAAATTCAACCCATCAACATATAGTAAAACCCACATGTAATATACATTGAAAGCCATAATTAATTCTCATAGTAGATCATAGTTTCATAGCTAAAAACATGCATAATCTCAATAGACAAAACCAACTTAGAGTATAAGCTTGGGATATATAGACATGCATATTTAGTCAAATTTCATAAAACCCTAGCATATTTCATGCTCATAATCATAATAGAAGATACCCATAGATAATATAACTTGAAAATATGTAATTTCATAAGAATAGAGATTGGGATCCATGAGTGAAAGGGACTAATGGATGAAATCCACATACCACAAACTTTATTTTTCTTGATGTAGACTTGAAGACGACTTGAAGCTTGAATGGAGTTCTTGAGAATCGAAATTATGCTTGGGACACCTGAATTTGGATGAAGTATTTGGTCAAGTGTTAGATTGAGTTTTAAGTAGGCCTTTAGTGATATAGAGTTGAATGGCTAAATATAGGTGCTTTCATGCATATGTGTGCATGTGGCTTTGATCCCAAGCCCCTTGGCCCGAAACAGAATTTTCAGGAAAAATTGACAGTGATTCGCGCCCCTAGCGCGTCGCAACGAGGGCACGGCTCGCCACTGAAATTCATAATTTTTGTAAAATTTATTTTTCATTACAGGTCCTCCATAATCATGGTTATACCTATTCCCCACTCCAAGTTGAATTTTCTATATCACGCTTTGATTTTGAGATATATGGAAATTACGATTGTGGACATTTCCGAACCACATTTTGGAGCATTTCTGGGTTGTTTTAATATGAATTGGAGTTGCCCATGGAAATAAGCATGATTCATCTAGTCTTCTATGCCTCTGAGAAAGTATGTTGGGGACCTTAGTTCCAATTTAGAGGTGGTGAATGTTGAAGAGAATTTGACTTATAATGAAGTTCTAGTAGAAATCTTGGATAGGTGATGCAAGTTGGTTTTATGTGTTTTTGTGTTTATATTTCCAGGATTACAGGTTGGCCTTGATTTTGGGAAAAAGTGCAGAAGTTGCTGATTTTTGCTATTTTTAGGTTATTTTGTAGAAGTTTTTCTGCCTAGTACTTGGAGAACACAGTAATTATAGAGAAAAAATTGTGAGATCACACTGGAGAGTCTTTGAGAACACTTGTGTTTGAATTTCATCTTTAAGCTTGTGATTCTTATTGAAGTTGGAATTTCTTGTTCTTAGGTCTATTGCGTAAGTGTTAAATTATATTTTCTCAATGCATAATTCTTACATCTATACAAAGCATGAGTAGCTAAATCCACAAATAAGATTGTGGGAACCATGAAGAATGAACAAAGTAAAACTGGGTAATTCACAATTCTTGGAAGGTGTGTATACATGTATTAATTAACTCTCTTCATTTTACATGTTTTCTGATGGTGGCCAACATTAGAACCCGACTAGTGTTACCGACTAGACCAAGTTAGTAATGAATAGGAAAAGAGATTAATTAACAAGATTTGCTTGATCTGTTCTAGTCTAATCAACCATATTGATAAGGGGAGGTTGTACTGGGAATGATAGGTAAGGGTTAGTAACGCACACTATGGAGATGGGCCAAGTCACATAGTGAAATTCACCTCTCACCTTTGACCAACGGGCTTGGTGAGCATACGTAACCATCTTGCATGCTATACACTAGAAAAGAATTAGGTTTTCTGGTGATACTAAGTTGGGGAATCATGGGGAACACAATACACTGGTTTCTCTTCATATTGACTTCTCTCTTATGTTAGTTAGTTTAGTTTTATTTTCCATTGCTTACCCCCTCCCCCCCCTTTGGGGAAGTAAGTTGTAACCACTCGAATTGCAATCATTGAATGTGTCTATGTATTCTCTGTAGGTTCAACC